>JAEQML010082058.1:0-10967 GCA_016904865.1 Pissodes strobi
ATTTTTTAAAAGAAGATATTACAATCTCACCTCGAGGAAAAATGATCTTGAAGCCAGGTGCAATTCCTAAAATTAATCTGCCACCAAATGTGGAGCACCATAGGCGTTTGATTCAAGAGAAGAAAAAGCTAACAACAAAGTTAGTATTATTCCAATACATTTTTTTTTATAGTACTAACAAAAAGATTGTTAATTTTTAACTATGTTACAGTTTGGTAGTGGATGAACCTCAGGATGAACCATCTGACCCAATGCTTATAGACGAACCCCTCCAGGCACCCTCCCGGGAACATGATTTATTGGAGATACCATCCAGAGCCTGCCCTCGAACTCGAAATTGGTACCCCTACCACAAACAATATAGCTACGCAACAGACGGCGCCTCAAATGTGTTTAAAACGAGCCGAATAATGAGGCTGTTGGCTGCTGCGAGCCTCATCCGCTTCTTTCGCCGGTATCTCGTTCACTGGAAACAATATAGATGGCGCTACGAACAGCCTCAATTCGATACGTTGTGTTCATATCCACTGAATTGTAGGTAAATTTGAGTTTAAAAAGTAATATAACTTATTAGGTACTTAAAAAGTAATATAACTTCTGTTAATATATTTTTGACCATACATTGCATGACAAATGTTACCCAGTTCCTATTATAAAAAAGGCTGAAATATTGTACAAACCCCTGACAATGCAAAAAAGGTGTTTGTAATAAAAAGTGAGATATTTTGAGAATTTCACGTTAATAGTTATTTATTACAGCAAAGAGCTATATTAAGTTTTACACTGAAAATTTCTTATATTCTTATTACAAAATAACGTGTAGGTAATAGGTATGAGCCGATGTAGTAAAGTCTATATAGCAACAGGTGCATAGCTCGACTGGCGGCGAAATTCATGCAGTTCGCGCTGGTCTATGGTTTGCGCCTTGTCCCAGATTAACCTACACGCCTTGTCGTGCGGACTCGTGCATTCGTGGCGGGCTGACTAGGTAGACAGATCCGTACCGGCACAACAAAAGGAGTGGAACCCTGTGCAGATTTTGTTAGATTGTTGAAATTTGCGCTTCGAGTTTTCGGTTGCCCTGAATTTGAACAAAATAACGAACAAATCTAGTATCAACCCTTGAAGAGGTGAGGGGATGAAAACCCCAACTAGCAAATATAGTTCCCAGTCCTTTTTAAAATGTCCTTAAAATATAGTTCCTTGACCCACCCTGAGACTTAAAATGTTACTCTATAAGGAATAGTCACTTTGAAGTATATTTCGAGAGTGACCGGTTAGTGCCTACCTACCTACCATAAAAGTGGAAATAAACACCCCGAATGCAAGTGGCAAACATGTAATTTAAAGAAGTGGCTGGAACTACCCGAATCTTCAAATATGACACCATAAAAGACCAAAAACTTTATAGTAACTTTTTAAAGTAGCGGTCACTAACAAGTGCTACCATTATGCCTCCATTAAGTTTTTGTTACGTTATAGTAACAATTTAAGTTACGGGGTAGTCGCGGCCACGACACATAGTTACTTCTAATTTATAGTAGCATTGAAAGTAGCAAAATGGTTACTGCTACCTTCCTAGGTCACTATAAAGTTATTGTTTCTATAAAGTCGCTTCTGGGTAGTTACAATTGTCACTTTATCAATGCGAAAATTTTAAAGTTCCAAACGGGTAAGGTTGGCCTAATATAATATCGTTTCCGGTACTTTGTGGAAGCATATGGAACTATAAAGTATTTTTCGGAATAAATGGCCATATTTTTTTCATGACTTTTCAGACGAACAGCCAAATGACTCAAACATTTTGCTTTTTTAAGCTAAATATACCTAGACTAAATCTTTTTTCCTTAGTTATTTTGTTATTTTTGACGGTGGACTAATATTTTAAAGTGTTACGCCAGTTTCAAGCAAATTAATTTTTTTTTATTTTATTACTACATGGATTTCTATTGCAAATAATACAATAATTTGAAATGTTTTGAGGGGCGCTCGAAAATTTTGTCATATAAGCCCACTATTTTATTCAGTAAAGTCGATTGGGTTTTGGAATTTACCTACAAAAGGCGTTAAAATCACATGGTAAAATAACAAAAAAATAATAATAGCTTCCATAATTATTTTCCATCATGACATTTATTTTTATGAAGTGTGAAGTTGCATGAAGAGGTCGCTGCTAATAAAGTTTAAAAGTATAACGAAAGTCCACATGTCGATGTCGGTGGCAAACACTTAGCTGCCACGAACCCGCGACTAGGCAGCTTCGTAACAGATAAGTCGCATTCACCAGTAACACATAATAGTAACTCTTTTAGTGGCAAAAACTACCCAAGACACTACCCGGCTACTCAAAATCTTTCCCCATTTTGGTCGCAGTTACTTAGCAGCTACGAATATACGACGTAGCCGCCGATGGTCACCGCCCACTTTGTAGTGGCTTGGATAGTAGCAGTTACGTATCTGCCACCATAAATGCTAGTTGGGACACCTCTACAGGAAATAATTGGAAATTATGCTCCGAAGGAGAAGGGTTTGAGTGCGCTATATCTGAATAAAATAATGAAAAAAATATATTGAACGAGTCTGCTAGTAAGTACTCGAGACTGATGTGTAAACATATCCTATAACCACATCGGTTGTAAAAAAATTATAACAGCACGTTGTGTTCCCAGGCGGTCACCCATCCAACTACTAACCACGCCCGACTTTGCTTAACTTCAGTGATCGGACGAGAACTGGTATTTTCCACGTGCTATGGCCGTTACCTGTACATTTTAACTTGTTCATCTCAAAACACAAACACATTCGCATTTATAATAGGTTTGTTCTACCAGCGACTTCAAACGGTACAAAGCCATCCGGAGTTCGCGTATAGCGATATAAGTATGATTATATTGGTATGCGGAAACTCCGGATGGCTTTGTACCGTTTGAAATCGCTGCTAGAACAAACCTAATATTAGTTAGGATTATTTAATAATACTTATTGACAGCTTCGGAGTCGATTAATTCACTGCACAAAATCGACACGAAAATCTAATGCCACCAGAAATAACATCAACGTATGGACACAGCTTATTTCTTATTTCCGTAGTCATCTTGGGCCGACATTCTTTGATTTAGGGTCAATAACCAAATTTTACAAATTTTCGAAGAGGGCCGTGATTCAATATTGTTTTAAACGTCTGGGCATCTGAATAATACTTTTGACAGTTCGTTTAATTTGAAATAATAATATACTCTTTTATCGTCTAAAATCCGTTTAAAAACGATTTTAAATGGCAAAATTGTATAAAAATCCGACCATTCGGACTTTTTTAGGACGATAGCCGTGGCTTCGGACGAATTTGTCGTGGATTTTGAAGCGAAAATTAATTTTAAATTCAACCGTCCATTAAAAGTAAGCTGTGCTATGGATACAAATACACTGCGAATATATATAAAATATGTTTTTTTATCGTCTAAAATGCATTTAAAACTATTTTAAATCGGAAAATTGTATATAATACCGCCCTAGCGGCTAGAACCGGTTTGCGCATTTTCGTCCCATTTGCCGAGATTTACCCTCAGACCGCCGCGTACATCAAAAATAAGATATACCCCTAAAAAGTTGAGTAGATGGAAACAGCCATTTTTCAAATATCTACAGAAAATGGTTCAAAATTGCACTCCGAAGGTTTTTCAGTGCGCTACACCTGAATTAAACAATGAAAAAAATTAGTGATCGATCTCTGAAGAGCTATAAGGGGGCTGAAAGCACTATCTCATGAATTTTTACAGGATACAATGCAGTCCGGGGGTTCTCGAATCCGTTGAATATGAGTGAAATAATAACATAAATTTGTTTTAAAAGTCGCGGGGATGAAAACATCCCTTTTTGAATATATATAATAATAATAATGAAAATAATTGAGATCAAGCTCTGAGAGTTGTAGGGATGAAAACACCCCCTTTTAAACCTGTACAAAAAAAAATCGAGAAGATTGCAGACCGGGGGTTTTCGGGTGCGCTACGTCAGAATAAAAAATGAAAAAATCTGGGATTAACATTTGACGAGTTGAGGAGATGATATTTCATTTTGAATCTACACAGGAAATAATTTAAAAATGTGGTTCGGATGTTTTTTGAAAAAGTCGCAAATTAACCCCAGAAGCATTAGGAAGATGGAAACATTTCCCTCTTAATTTACAGGAAATCCTTGAAAATATCACCGCGAGGATTTTCTAGTGGGCTAATTCTGAATTAAGTTAAAAACAACAGGATCAACACCTGTAAAGATTTAAGGGGATGAAAACGCTCTGTTTTGAATCCACAGGAAATAATCGAAGATTGCAATTCGGAAGTTTTGTCGTGATGGGGTAATGAAGAAAATCTGGGATACACCTTTAACGAAAACGAATGATAAAAACACCCTACCTCGAATCTCCCCCGGAATTAATTGCAAACTGCCCTACGGGAGTTATCGGTTGCGCTATATAATTATATTAATTATATAAATTACTCAACGGAACATGAATGTGTGTGAGGTAAATATGAAAAAATAGTCAATTTAATACAATACACACAGTATGTCCATAGATTGACTCAAAAAGAAGAATAACTGTTTTATTTGTGCATTTTCGAAGAAAAGATTCACCTTTACTTGTCCTAAAACGTTAAAAAATTATTAGTTTTCAGTAAAAACTATACTGGACACGCAAAAATGTAAAACATATTTTACATAACCTTATAAATAAAAGTTATTTTCCCTCTGAAGTCACTTTTATTCTTGAGGTTTTTGTAATTTTTTAAAAATTTTGCATGTCCGGTAATTTTGTTTTGAAAATTAATGATATTTTAACGTTTCGGGACAAGTAGAAGTTCCTATCTTTGATTGATTGATGCATGACCGTGCATCGTTTAATTTAATATTAACGTTGCCAAATGTGAAAAAATTGTCAAAATCTGTTAACACATTTTTAGTTATGTAGCATTAAAAATTGATTAAGTAGGTGTCTACCTACTTAAATGTTTTGTTTGATTGGTTATCTAAAGTCAAATGAAATGAATGTTAGTTTATAATATGATCTAGGCATGAACCCAAGGATTAGCAAAAACATTTAGAGATATAGATATTTACCTTGGTAACGCATACATATTATACCTATATCGGGTGCTGTTCGTCGAACTTATCAAAGGGTCAATTACTGTTTTCCCTAATTTTATTATTATTTTAGGCAATAGTATATTGTGTAACTAGGAGGAAAAGCAAAACATTCCTGGACGACTGTGGTAGTTGCTGGACGAGGCGCAGCCGAGGCCAGCAACACAGGAGTCCAGGAATGTGCTTTTCCTACGAGTTGCACATACTATTTTTTATCCGATCGAAATTAATTGGAATACGTACTTATAAAAATAGAGTCAAATTTTACTCTAAATAAAAACTGTGTTTTAAATTTAAACTCAACATAATATCAAGATTTGAATCGAGCGAGCTTGAAGTTTATTACGTAGCTACGGAAACTACAGCTAAATGTTACTTTTGATAGACGTCAGATCTGACAAACAAGGCGTTTGAATAAGACAGAAATGTTACACTCCCGGCCTAGGACGGGAATGTTATATTCCCGGACAGTTATTTTCTATTCTTGTACAGTTATTGCATGTTGCCAAGCAACGACTACAATATACTGGAATCATGACTTTTGCGGTGAGAAAACACATCGGAAAGGTGTCGTTTTTCGTCCGATCGGATAAAAAATGCTATTAATTAGAAGTCGTGGAAGAGCATTAAAAAAAGCTTTGCTTAAATAATAAATCCAAGCTTTTTCCAGTAAACCAGATAAAAGTAAACCGTTGAAATAATTTCGCAAACTTTTAGATTGCGAACCAGGTACATATTAATGATTGATAATAAAAACACCGTAGAAAAAATAATAGTTTAAAATATCATATTCAAATGACATAGCTTTTTCATTTAATCTTCGAAAATTTTGTCCCTAAAATAATTAGTGAAGCCAAGAATTGACCCCATTGAAATTTACATAGGTTTTCGTACTCGCCCGACGATGTAACATCACAAATCGTAACAAAAAGTTTGCATTTTTGAAAAAGTTAACAGCAATATCAATGATGCACGATTAAAATACAATCAATCTATCAATAAGTGATATACCTACATTACCTAATTAGTTTTATTAATATTAACCTCTACAACTACTTAAATCTTGAATGTTAATGATATCTACTATTACTATACATACTTTAATAGAGACTGCGTTGTCCTAGCGATACTACTATTTTTAACAACTATATTTTTACGTATCACATCGAAGAATCCATGTCCTACACAATTCAGAATTTTTATATGGAAACCTAAACATTCTAACCCCATCACGCAGCTTAGATTTTCCACAATTGAAATATTTACATGTATTACCAGCCATGCTACAAAATGGAAAATATGGGTAGATATGAATGAGAATATTCCTGTTCACAGTCATAAAATAGATTACCCAAAGATTTTCTTCACACCATCAACCGTTACAGCAGGCCAATGCAAATGTTATTCAATATTTTTTATAGATCTTCCTTTCTTAATTATTATGCCTCTATAAGTATTTTTAGAAATGTAAATAAATATTAATTTTGCGGCTCCCGAAATGACCGGGAAACCCAGTCACCAGACAGCAGTTGCACATAGCCACAAACAAATTAGTTGTTTGTGACATTGTTGTGACACAGCTGCAGTCGGCTCCTCACTCGCGGATCGCGACAACCCTTCCATGAATTTGTTTCTTCCACCGCAAACAAATAATTAGCTACGCGCTGTCCACGTATCCCATTATTTGAATCGAACGATATCGGCAACAGTGCAGAAACGGCGATCGGCTGCTGGAAGTAAATTTGCAGGGAAAATTAAATTCACGTTGCTCGCTGCGTGTAGTGCCATCTCTTTAAGTATGATAGAGATTCGGCGTCCGCCAAATCACCGTTTCATTTCTTGCCATTCTGACCAGGCGTCTGTTGCGTAGCTATATTGTTTGTGCCCGTACTCTTTCAAGTATTAGGTAATAATATGCATATACTTTATTATTATTATTTTGTTGTATAATAAAAGTTCTCCATTCTTCCGCTTTTCTGTCACAGATAATGATACCTAATCAAAAAATTGAAAATCAACAAGATGAAAAAGAAAGTTTTATACTCAGTTTCATTTTTTCCATTTATTTGGTTTTTAATACATTCATATTAATTTTTTTATTATTATTTTTTTTAATTAATATATGTGGCAAAAAAAACCGAAAAATGGAGGACTTTTAAATATTCATAGGCTACAAACAATTCAACATATTCACTGCCCAAAGGCTGGTCCAACATCCTGTACAGCTTTGTTTAGTATGTTCATTTGGCACAAATTATACAAAAATAAGATTTGGCAACACATACGCTATGGGATGGACAGAACCTATATAGATTACTATGTGTTCTTCAAATCTGCTGCCTTATTATATTGCAAGAACCTTGGAAATGTTATTCTGAAGATCTAAAACCTCAGGGTCAATTAAAGAGAAAATTGGACGACATATGGGGATCATTCAGTTCTGTGGACAGTACTGGTCTCAAAGGATTAAAAAAAAAAAGAAGGAAACATCTTAGAGAATATCACTCCTACTGGTAAGCTATTAAGACAAAAACAATGATGAATTGGTTTTTGATATAATCATTATGTCATCAAATCCATCTGTATCATTTGCCAGTACCTAAGATTAAAACCCAATTTATTATTACTGTTTGTTATGTTAGTCAACATTTTTTATTTATTTTTTTGAGATGACCGACACACAAACTTTTCGGCTTATTCATGATCCTATGGTCTTATAAATCAAATACACCATGCCTAATTTGGTAGAAACTAGCTTTTGAAAGTGCTAAAAAAGTATTTATATTTAATCTTGAAATTTGCCTAAAATCGGCGTTCTTTTAAAGGCCCCGCTGTTTATATAAAGTAATTTTTGTTACAGCCTATCACCCCGTCGTTTATACACACAAACACAGAAGACAACAGCAGGAAATAGGCAGCTGCGTTTAAAATTGTACAGTTCAAAAAGGAAAGTAACACGACTTCAAAAAAAAGTCGTAGTCTTCAACAGGTCACTAAAGAATTACATAACAAAAGATTGATTTCCAGTGATGCTTTAGAGAGCTTAACGAAATCAATCTCTGGAATTCCATTAGCAATTGTGAGAAGATGCATGCAGAATATCCAAAACACTAATAAAAACAAGAAGCAAACTAGGACACAATTTCCCAAAGAACTCAGGAGTTTTGCACTAACTTTAGAATTTAATTCCACCAAGGCCTATGAATATGTTCGCAAAACTTTTTGTCTAGCTTTGCCTTCATGTTCGGTCATTAGAACATGGCTTAGTGGAATCGACTGTAATCCGGGATTTACTGCTTGCTTTTTTTAAACCCTCAAACGGATTGTTGCTGAAAACAGAGACAGAAATGAAGAAACCATAGTTTCATTGGTCATAGATGAAATTGCCATAAGAAAGAATATTGAATTTATTGGAAACAGAACCAGGGGATATATTGATCTTGGAACCGATATACAGGATGACACACTTGCTTGTTCTACTGAAGCTTTTGTCATTATGGTAGTTTCAATGAAGAGGCGATGGAAACTACCAATTGGATATTTTTTTTATCAAAAGTCTCTCTGCTACTGACAAGGCCAATATTGTTCAAAATTCATTGAGGAAGTTGCATGATATTGGTGTAAAAGTAACTTCATTGACATGTGTAATGGCCAAAGAATTGGGTATTAATTATACAAATATCCGTGATATTCAGTTCTTTTTTTGCACCCCAGTGACTAATCCAAGGTATATATAATTTTTGACCCATGTAACATGGTTAAATTAGTGCGGGGCTAAATGTCGCATATTCCTTGATGATGTTTCCAACACTGTCGATTTTAATTATATAAAATTATCGAATGACCGTCAAGAATCGGAGAAATTTAGATATGGAACAAAATTAAGGAAGGCCCATATGGAGTGGGAAAAGCAAAAAATTAAGGTAATCTTACGTTTTGAATATATGCATTTTTTTAACAATCCATTTATTTCATTTGAAATTTTGATTTTAGGTGAACTTGACTGCTCAGACCATAAGCAACAGTGTTGCAAATGCCTTAGAGGTACTCAAAGAATTTGAACCATCAACATTCAAAAATGTTGGTCCGACTGTCAAGTTTCTGAAAATTTATGATAAACGGTTTGATGTAATGAACTCTAGAAATCCATTTGGGAAAGAATCGAAGACCCCTCTAAAGGAAGAAAATGGGGAATATTGGTTAGAGATTTTCGAAAACGCCAGGACCTATACAATAGGACTGAAAAATGTGGATGGCAGACATCTTCACCAAACCCAGAACAAAACACCATTTTTAGGGTTCCTCATTAATATTAATTCTTATCTGGGTATTTATCGAGACTATGTTAAGGACACAAAAGCATTAAACTACATATTGACATACAAAACAAGTCAAGATTATTTATAGTTATTTTTTTCAACTATACGGTGAGTATCGTGTAGCGACTATATATTTAAGTATTAAATTAAAATATGGGTACATACTTAGGTCGAGAAATGGGTGGAACAATAACCCCACTACTTTCCAGTTTTACTGTTCGTATAAAAGGTTAACGATGAACTTGGACCTCAAAAGTAATTCAGGCAACTGCACAGCATTAGATGATACAACAATTCTAAATATAACTTCAAAGAGAAATCAGCCCCTACCCATAGTAAGCAGCATTGACGACATCAGCTTGATAAAGAAATATAGTCTCGATGTACGAGATACGGTGGAGTTGGAAGGAGATGTTTTTATTTTTTTTCCCCAGCATTCCAGTTTTATCTGAAGACGTGACCTATATTGCAGGTTACGTTGTGAAAAAAATTAAGAAAACCACATTATGTTCCTTTTGTAAATCAGCCCTAGAACAACTGTCAGAAACAATGGATGATGTAAGGTTTAAGTTGCTGAACCAGCAAAATAGAGAGATATTATTGCATCCCTCATCTGACGTTATCGAAGTATGTATTATAATTGAGAAGAGATTGAGGCATATTTTTCAATTAAATCAATACAAAATGCCCAATAAACCCAATTTCTTCACGAAATGTTTACAGTCATTTCAGATAACAATAAAGTGTTTTCATGTTTAGATGAGCATGAGCATATGTTTAGTCACAATTTTATGGACAACCCAAAAACAGAACTCATCAAAGTTATAATTTCGTACGTAATTACGTAAAAATCAGACTTCATAGTTTTTCAAAATTACAAACTGGGGAAATAAAAGGGGAATTGTTAAGGAAAAAATTGTCAAAAATCATTTTATTTTCAGGAAAATAACATCTCAAGGTACAAATCTATGATTTTGATGTGTGCTAGCAATTTCTTATAATACTAATATGTATCAAAGACAATACCTATTATTTATTGCCTATTATTATTACTTATTTATTTATTTGATTAGATTTATCAACTTTTCAATTTGTATTATTGTATATGGTTCAGTGGTATTATGTCAAGGCGTATGTTCTTTTTTTATAAACTGACTTATATCAAAGAGTTGGTTGGATCAGCACCTTATATTGGCTGATCTTATTCTGTGTTTCAATACTTCTTATTTATTTGTTTACACTTATTAACTTTTCAACTTGTATTATAGCAGGACCTTGTATGTTTTTCATACAGTTTGAATTGATTAATATCACAGAGTCGTTTGAAAACTGTACACCACTTTTTCGCAAAACTTAGTTAGTTGAGGTTTAGCGCCAATTATAAGCATCTTATTATGATTAAACGTTGGTATTTGGCTGCACATGCTATTAAATTACTAAGATTTAATTTATCCTCAGAATTGTTTGCCTTTTGTCTTACACTCTGTGGTATTGGTATTACTTTTATTA
>JAEQML010082059.1:0-10966 GCA_016904865.1 Pissodes strobi
GAACTCTAGCAAAATATTGTAGCTCGGAATGTGCGAGTATATAAATGCTTTAATAAGATATCAGGCGGGATTCATAAACTGGTAAGATAAATTTAACTTTCACCTTCTGTGTCCTTTTTGTTTGAGTTTGCTTGAGGGTGACATTTAAAACGACTAATGCTACCTTGCTTAAAGTTTTCTCGTTCGAAAATTCAGCGGTCAAAATATTTGTTACATATCCTCGGATATTTTTCGTTACTTTGTCCTTTTTGTTAACATTTTTCAAATAAAATACTGTTAAAACTTACTATAAGCTTATATGCCTGATTGAAATGATTATGCTCGTTGTACCTAAGAAACAAGAAAAGTGTCTTTTCCGCGCGTTACGGCGTGACCGAACGCATGTTCCTAAGTAGTGGACGCGTTAACGCCTCGCCTATGGGCCGAGAAAAATAACCATCTGTTCTTCTTTACTATGGGCAACTATAACATACATATTAGCCATTATAACCTCGTTATGTTTCGTCTTCAAATATTCGCTTCGATTCGCTCGCCCCGGAGGGGCAATTAATCCAAACCAAAGAATATTGTAATATTCTTTGCCCAAACTAATCAAACGCAGGAAAAACTGCTACTTCGACTATATTATCACCCTATGGTGAGGTGCTCATGCTCTACTACTTACAAATATACTGACCGAATTCAACTTCCCGTTGTTTGGTGCCATCGCATAAGAAACTATATCACTTTCCGTACTTGTAAGGCAAATATTTATTTTCTGCCGCAGAGAAAATCGGTATATCCTTCTTCATAACCAAACAAGGTGCATACAAAAGATTGGGCTTGTTTCTATAAAAAAAAAACCTTCAGCTATGTCCAATTATGGTTAAACGATAAAAGATATCATTGGATGGTCTCAGAACAGATCTTTTGGCATTTTAATCAGCCAAAATAACCTAACCTACATTTGGACAGCTTGCATAACTCCCGAAAAAGTGTCAAAGCTTACTTCTTCAAGCAGAACATATGCATCAAGCTTAAATGGTTATTAGCACTGTCTCCTGGAAAGCGAAAATTGTCATTTTCCATAAATTTTCAATTGGTAAATCCATTTGGAAGTGACAAAACTTTAAAATGCTTCAGAACTTTTTAACGCACTTTAAGAAATACAGTTTTAACTTAATCTTGTTTTTTTTTTAATATAGACTAATTTTAATATTTTTTAAGTTTTGAAAAGCTAAATACGGTTGTATTTTTAAACGAATTCCATTTCAAAATAAAGAATAATAATTGACTAGTAAAATAGTTATGGGGCATATTAATTTATTTAATAAGACGAGTTTATAGAATCGATTTAATATATGATAATAATATAAGATTATTATCATATTATATGATCCAGTTGAAGTAATAATAATTTAATAAGCTATACAATAATACACATACATAATATTTTGAAAATATAATGTTTATGTATAAATCAGAAATGAAGATACAATGTTCAAAAATGTAGTAACTATTCCTAATTCTTCATAATAAACAACAAACATCAAATAAAAGATGAAAATGGACTCTCTTTCCCAAAACAACACAATAGAGTCCGTTACAAAGCAAAAAAAAAACGGGGAAAATCTCATCAAGAGAAACATCACCTCGAAAAATAAAACTCGAAACAACGACCAGTGGAAACGGGACGCGATTTCTTACAATAAAGAAACGATATTCTACACCAACACTGACTGTTGACCGAGAAATTTAGAATTAATTGAATAATTCTGGTAATGACTGTCAACAATTATTATTTTTGCAATGGAATGGAAGAACAATATAATTAAGTTAATTTTAGTGCTAGAATATCATTGTAACTATTTGACAATATGCGACAATTGGAAGTAAATAAGTTAATAATTTTATATTTATGCGTGAACAGGGTTGCCTAGATGCAAATCGTCAAGCAAAAGTAGCAGACTTTCGCCAGCGAAGAGACTACGCATTTTTTACATTTTTATAAAAATGTTAATTATGATTCGATATAAAGAGCACGTTAAAAAATATCGAAAAATATTTGCTTTAGACTTTCTATTTTATGATTATATTAAAATTTATTTGGAACAAGCTATATTTTTCTTCTAGGAACCCATCTGACAATTTACCGCATACTTGAAACGGTGATGCCATTTGAGTTTACCTTATTGTGTAACAGAATGCAACAGCTATCATCTGTCTTTGAATGGCCTTCAACGGTCTGCATATGTGTCCAACATCAAAACATTTCGTCCTTAAAATGCTATCACTTATCAATAAAATTATGCTTCGCTGAAACACTACGTCTAGTTTGGAAAGTTTTGTTAAGCTTTACTAAACTAGTTAAATAATTGGCACGTACTTCTAAAACAGCGTTTGACAATGAGGTGGCTGATTATACCCCAGGTCATATTGTAACTCGCAATGTGCGAGTAACTTCAGAAAATAAATGCCCTAATAAGATTGCAGTCGGGATTTAACTGGTAAGATCATTCTAACTAATTAACTTCTGTGTCCATTTAGTTTGGAATTGCTGCAGAGTGAGGTCTGAAACAAAAAATGTTACCTTGTTTAATGTTTTCTCGTTCGAGAATTTAGCGGTTAAGATATTTGCTACATATCCTCGCTTAAGTTAGTTCATGATGGCGAATTTAGCTTTATTATACATTTTAATTCAACAGATCGTCTACACTTTTAGGTTGGTAGTATCCTTCATTTAAATTTTGACCGCTTACAACCTAGAATTTTAGACTCAAAATTTGATTCTGTGTGGAAAATTTCCGATTTTTTTCATACAAATTTTACCAGCATCTGTAAAAAAATAGTTATATACCTAACTAGTGGGGAAAGTGATACTTTTCCGCACGCAACCGCAGTTTTAGTTAGTCGAATGCGGAAAAGACACTCTCCGCATGTGTTAGGTACAATATCTTTTCTACAGGCGTTTTACGTTGGTACTACACACTCACAAACACAAACACTCAATCAAAATCCGAAAAAAAATTAATACAAAATACTTATTTACATTCAAAACCAAAACGCTATCCTGGCAGAACTAAAAAAAACAGGTATAATTTTGTTGTTACACTTGACATATTTTTTTATAATAATAGTAGTATATTAAAATAGTATATTAAGATACTAGTTTTAAAAGACCATACTTTTTCGCACGAGCACTAAATTATGAAACGACCCGCTTGCTGGGAGTTTCCTGACGTGCAAGTGCGCTAAATGTCTTTTAAAACGTGTATTTTATACTATTTTTTCTATTTTGTACGTTTTTTAATGAAAAACATTATAGTAGGAGAGCTAGTGAACCATCCGAGTAACCCGTTTCCCACAAAGATAGAAATTTTTTAAATTATGTTTTACTATCGGTCGATTATGAAAATACGAGTTTGGCAGGCATCTCGCGGTTGCATCCCTTAAATTTTTGAAAATGTCAACAATTTTTTTTTTAGTCTACTCCCACAAGGCTACAATTTTAATACGTGGCAATTTACATAAGTTTAAGTGTAAAAAAAAATGGACAACCTATTTCGAGGGTTGCAAGTAAGTGCCAGACGATAGCAAAGTTGTCATGGGGATAGTGATTCATATCCTGCTCCCACAAGGATGAAATTTTAAGGGCATATTCTATCAATAATTTAAAAAGTACATGTAAACAGCCAGACTATTTTGACGGTTGCAAGTGTCTCCCAGACGAGTATATAATAGTCAAGACGTTCGATGGGAGTGCGAGCGTAACAGAGTTGTTCGAGTTCCAATGTCAGAAAGAGAGAATACTTCTATTGTGTAGAGGGATTCCAACAGTAAGTTAAAGGGAAAAGTGAGTGCGCATGAGATGGTGAGACATATCTACATGAGCGAGTGAGATGAAAGAACCGGCAAGACCAGCTGATCATTTCAAACGCAGTCAGCAACGGCACAGCTTATCCACTATCAGCTAGTCCTCTCTACCGATATCGGACAGTTGGAGTGTCCACAGTCGTTTCGAAAGCTTTTGGTATTCTAAATTTTTCTTAAGAATTGAAAAGGCCGTTTTTCCCCTTTTTTGAAGAATGATGGATTATAGTCACAACCGGTCAGTGCATGAAATCCTGGTAAACTTAATGTTAAAGACGGTCCAAGTTTGGTATAAAATTCGCTTATCACAACGCATCTTTTTTTATTTCCAGCACCGTATTCCATAAAAATGTACAATGAGTCACTAGATAAATGGTCCATATTTCCAAATATTATAACTAAAATATCAGTATCTGATGATTTAATTGTCTTTTGATTGGACAAATGTGTTGTATAATTTTTGTGTCTGCCATTTCGTGATTTATGCAAGACAAGTTATCAGTAAAAATCGAAACAACTGAATTATATTTAACTACATAATTATGACAATGTATTTTATTGTTTCTACATATGGCACAAATTATATTCACTGCTTACATAATTAATACTAGTAGTAAAAATTAATAAGTATTAAATTATTTTTTAATATTATTATAATAATTTTTTAATAGCTTTGTGCCACGCCGAGAAATAATGTGCTTATAGCCGTTGCCACAGCTTATTCACTACTAGTCATCTTGCGGCGGCATGATTTGGGTAAGTGCCGTGCAAATTTTAGAAGAGGGCCATGACTCAATATTGTTTTAAACGTCTGAGCATCTGATTAATACTTTCGACAGTTCGTTTAACTTAAAATATGCTGTTTTATCTTCTAAATACGTTTTTAAATGGCGAAATTGTATAAAAATCCGAAATTTCGGACTTTTTAGGGCGATAGCCGTGGGTTCGGACGAATTTATCGAGGATTTTGAAGCGAAAATGAATTTTAAATTTAACCGTCTATTAAAAATACTGATGCGCACTCGGCCACCGCGACTGTGGACACTCCAATTTTCCTATTTCGGTAGAGAGGACTAGCTGGTAGTGGATAAGCTGTGCCATTGCTGACCGCGTTTTAAATGATCAGCTGGTCTTGCCGGTTCTTTCATCTCACTCCCTCATATAGATACGTCTCACCATCTCATGCGTACTCACTTTTTCCTTTAACTTACTGTTGGAATGTCTCTACACAATAGATGTATTCTCTCTTTCTGACATTGGCACTCGAACAAGTCGCTCGCTCGCATTCCCATCGAGCGTCATGACTATTATATACTCGTCTGGCAGACACTTGCAACCATCAAAATTGGCTGGCTGTTCACATGTACTTTTTAAACTATTGATAGAATATGCCCTTAAAATTTCAGCCTTGTGGGAGCAGGTTATGAATTACTATCCCGATGACAACTTTCCTATCGTCTGGCACTTACTTGCAACCCTCGAAATAGGTTGTCAATTTTTTGTTACACTTAAACTTATGTAAATTGCAACGTATTAAAATTGTAGCCTTGTGGGAGTAGATTAAAAATTTTTTTTTTTACATTTTCAAAAATTTAAGGGATGAAGACGCAACCGCGAGATGCCTGCCAGACTCGTATTTTCATAATCGACCGATAAAAAACATAATTTAAAAAATTCCTAGCTTTGTGGGAAACGGGTTACTCGGATGGTTCCCTACCTCTTAGACCATTAATTTATTCAGGTCTCGATCAAAAGTTGGACGGCCATCTTGTGACTTTTGACGTCTGTATTATTAGGAATCCCATTCAAAACGGGTCGAAATTTTTGCTAATGAGCCGTGACATTGAACAATTTTGTTAACATCATTGCAACCAGTCAACAAAATACCAAAATAGAAAAAATATATTAAAAACAACTTTTTTGTCATGCGCTCCCAAAAATAGCTATTTTACGGACTCATTTCAGTCTGTAAAATGCTTCTTTTTCGGCCTAGTCCCTAAAAGTCGTCATGGCAACCTTTAAGGACTGCTCCAAAATTCCTGAATATGTCTAAATGTCAAATTTCGAATGACATGACAAAATTGTCAAATAATTGCTACGATATCAATTTCTAAGCTTACTTTTTCGAACATTATGATTTCAAAAATTATGATAAATTTGCAGATTAGGCGTTCTGAAGAATTGTAAAAAGCGCATAAGGGAGCGTATGAAAAAATAGTGTTTGTCACACGTACCTAAATGAAGTTTTTCAGGACTCATCTGCTATTCCGGACTCGGCTAACGCCTCATCTGGAATCAGCAATGATTCGTCCTGAAAAACTTTATTTAGGCACTTGTTGTTACAAACATAACTACTGAAGTCTTTACTCTTTTATATTTTATTTGAATTTTTTTCTCTGAAATGATGGAAAGTGATGAAGAAAACTACGCAATTCTCAAATCTATCCTAGCGGAAGCAAAAAAGCCAGCTTAGAATAGTTGCTGCCGGAAAAATCCCGAACAAGATACGAGAAGGAATTTAATGTGTTCAACCAGTGGTGTGAAAAAATATATATCAGAGGGGTTAAAGCAGAAGTTGTTTTAGCCTATTCTTCAGCAGTCAGTAAACCTTGTAAGCCATCGACTCTTTGGTTGAAGATGGTAAATTAGAATACAAAAATATATTGACATTGGAATATTTCCAAAACTATCAGCTTACTTGAAACGTCAGAATGTTGGTTTTCGGCCCAAAAAGTCAAAAATATTTAGCATAACATAACTGATATTTCCAAGTTTATTAATGAAGCCCCTGATGATATTTATCTTTTAATGAAAGTGGTCACTATATTTGGATTGGCTGAAGCGTGTCGTCGAGAAGAATTAACTTATTTATCAATAGATAACATTGATGATAAGGGCAACTTACTAGCAATCAAAATTTCCAACACAAAAACTTATTCAAGTCGAACCTTTGTTATATCTAAGGACTTAAAAAATGGTATGTACCTAGACTAGTTTAAAAGATATTCTCAATTACGTCCTTCAACAACACCACACAGAAGATTTTTTGTTAAATATATTCATGGCAAATGCACTACGCAATAGGTTGGTATTAATATGATTGGCAAGATACCTTCTGAGATTGCTGTGTTCTTGCGTCTACCTAATCCTGAAGAATATATACAGGACACAGCTTCAGGCGATCCTCAACGACCATGCTTGCCGATTTAGGCGCAAATATTACAAGTATAAAAAGGCAGGGAGACTGGATCCAGTAGCGTAGCAGAAGGGTACATAGAGGAATCGATTGAAAACAAAAAACACATCAAATAAAATTTTGGCATTATCAGAAGCAAGCAGCTCCATGCAAAATGCCAATACCATTAATAATGCTGAAGAATCTCATTCAAGTTCATTAATGAGAGATACTAATAATGAATGACCTTTTTGCATCGGCAGTAAGTTTACAAAATGCAAACCATTGCATTTTCAATATAAACGTAAATAATAAGTAGTTTTGTTCATTAAAATCAGGGTATTTGTTATTGTTTATGTTTCATTAAAAAATGCAAATAAAATGTATATGAGTGAAGACTTCAATTTTTTTTCCGCACGAAAATACATTCCGCACTGTTGAGCGTGCGGAGAGTATTTGCGTTCGGAAAAGTAGAACTTTCCGCACAGTCATGCGTGCGGAAAGTGTGTACTTTCCCAATGCTTGTAGAAGAAATTAATTACAAAACCATAAAAAAAAGTTGTTTGCTGGTTTCTAAGGTACCAACAATGCTTTCAGTATCACAACAAATCGATTTTTTTTGGAATCGTTCCTAAAAGCGGTTTCAACGCAGATATTCTTCATGCCTTGAAAAATTAGTTTTTTTTTGAAATAACAAGCATTTGACTACCTAAATCTGATACTAAATGACTGGGCATAGATTATGCGGAAGACGGGGTCTATAAAAATCTGTTAAGATGATGTGGAATATTGTGGCTAATAAACTCAAAGAAATATAGTTTAAACAACAGAAGATGAATTTGTTGCTGTCAATGTTGAATTTAAATCTTCCGGATATCCGCGCAATGTCAAACGAATAATCCCGCAGGAATTGGGAGACAAACGGCAGTTCAGCGGCTCTAAAAATAGATATAAATCGGAGATATGGCGTTTTGTGACCTCACCATCGACCTCTCTGTTTCTCTAAGTGAAAAAATGTACTAGACAATCCGTATGTATCAACAACTTGCCGGGGCCTCCCAACCCCGAATCCTATACAGGATATTGTTTCCGGCGCTCGTCAGCAACATTTTTGACCGACATAGGGGCCAATATAGCAAACGCAAAACGACACGGCGGTAAAAAAATGGAAGCTGCCACTATCTACAATTGTTTTACCCACGCAACAGAATCGAGTACCGAACCGTCATGAGAGGTTCGTGAAAACACTATAACGTCCACCTCAAACACCTATCACCTCAACACTGAATTTGCAAAATTCATCAAATTGTACACATTATTAAAATTTTTCGTTGACATTTATATAAAATAAATATTAATGTTAACAGTTTCTAAATTAAATACAATTAAAACTTACTATAAGCTTACATGCCTGAATCAAATAATTACGCTCGTAGGAAAAGCATTGTACCGATAACAAACACGGAAAGTGTCTTTTCCGCCCTTTACGGCGTGACCGAACTCCACTTTCTGTCTTTCGAGCCACTGCCATCGGAAAAGGAAAAGTATCACTTTCGGCACCTATTAGGTAATTAAATATTTCCTATCTCAGAGGGCATCGGTATAACTTTCTTTTTAACAAAACAGCACAAGGAGGAATATATAAATGAGTGGGCTTGTTTCTATAACAAAAATCTATAATTTTGTCTAATTATGGTTAAACGATAATAGCACTGGATGTTTTCAGTGCGCGCCTTTTGGCATTTTGATCTGATAAAATGAACCATTAGGAACCATTATTTTTAAGCAATCTTGCTTACTATCGAAATATGGGAGTATCAAAACTTACTTACTCACACTGAATATTTGCAGCAAGATTAAAAATTTATTAGCACTATATCCTGGAAAGCCAAATTTAACATTTTCAAACAAATCCAATTGGCGGATGCATTTAAAATTAACAAAACTTTAAAATGCCTTAGACTCTTTCCTCACGGTATATAACTAAAATGTTTTTTTAAAACCTTATTTTAGTTTAACGCAGAATATTTTTTTTTAATAGTTAGAGGCCACTTAAATTTATTTAAGGAAACGAGTCCATATAAACAATATTATATGTTTTATTCAGTAAAATTTGAAGATTAATATTAATTAATATTTGTTCCAAATGCTAAAACCCATGTATTATGCTGGGAGTAATTACAATTTAATAAGCTTTACAATAATACAATTTCTTAACATTATCAATATATAATATTTGTATGCATAACACAAAAAATCAAAGATCAATAGTCACAATATAATATTTACAGCATTCCTGATTCATCGGAAAAAAAGGCATCAGATAAAAATGGAAATAGACACCCTCTTTCACAAAAATCTCACTATGAGAAACAATCACCCCCCCTTGAAAAGCAAAAAATAACTCGAAATAATCATCAGAGGGAAAAAGAACGTGGTTTCTAGAGCCAATAAACAAGCGGAATTCTACATCAACGCTGACTGTTGACCTGGGAAATTACAAATTAGTTAAATAATTCCGGTAATGACTGTCAACAATGACAAGCAATAATAAAACAATTTAATTAACATAATTCTTATCCAAGAATATTATTGTAAATATGTCATAATATGTAACAATCGGAAATAAATAATTTAAGGATTTTATGTTTCAACAAGGGAAATACCTAAGAAGGGTTGCCTAAATGCAAATCGTCAAGCAAAAGAAGCAGGTTATGATTAATATTTTGTTGCAAATCTATATAGTAGAACCGATATTTTGCTTTTGGAAATACATTTGCTCATTCACGGCTTATTTGAAGCCGTGATGCCACTTGGATTTTCCTTATTTTGAAACAGCATACATATGCTAGTTGCCATTGCATGGATTATAAGTGACAGAAAATAATTATATTTTGAGCAATTCGTGTAAGTCAACCTATTGCTTGAACTAAAACAGAGTTTTATCCACAATACCGAAACAGAATATTTGCACTCGACGCGCGTTTCGCTAACCATGTTAGCATCATCAGGAGATGATTAAAACTAAAATTAAAATCTACCTAACTCCCTTTTATACTACTGTTTGCTTAATCAAGCGGAACTAAAAAGAACCAATCCTGGGATCCCGCTAGTCACGCTTGATCAACCAATACAATGGACTATACGGAATAGGCCCTCTATCTCTATTTAAACTATTCTTACGTTTAATGATTTCCATACTTTCATATGCGTCTAATAATCTCCTATCAGTTATATTATGAATTAATTTTAAATTTTCAATTGTTATTCTATGATTATTATCAAAAGCATGCTCGGCGACACTTGATTTATCTGTTCTACCATACTTTAAATGAGCTATATGTTCTTTGAATCTCGTCTGTATAGATCTTCTAGTTTGCCCAACATATTTTTGGTTACAATCCATACATCCAATTTCATATATTCCACTTCTTTCTAATATTTCAATTTTGTCCTTTGGACCACCTAATAATTTCTTAATGTTAAACTGAGTCTGGTATACTAATTTTAAACCTACTTCCCTAAAAACTTTTTGGAGTCCTCTAGTATACTGAGGATTATACGGTATCGAAACGTATTTTGTATTTTCATCCTGATTAACGAAAGAAGTGGAATCACGAATGGTCTTTCTAAACAAATGCCTATTAATTAGTTTATTTATTAAGTTGGTATTAAAACCATTAACTTTCGCTATATTCCTAATAGTTTCCTTTTCATTATTAAATCTTTCTCTGCTAAGAGGAAAGTTAACCAAACGGTGTACTAAAAAATGAAAGCTGGCCATTTTATGTTGGTCGCAGTGGAAGGAGTCATTAGGAATATATCGGTGAGTGGCAGTATTTTTTCTATAAATATCAAATTCTAGTGTGTTATTATCGTTCCTAATCACTAAAGTATCCAAAAATGGTAGCTGGCCATTGTTCTCGACTTCATAAGTAAATT
>MU197246.1:471-10966 GCA_016904865.1 Pissodes strobi
TCTCTCTCTCTCTCTCTCGACTCTACTTTAAGATCACAAGATTAAATTGTTTTCATACGGACATTTTTTGTAATCCCGGCGGCGTAAATACATTCTTTAATCCGGTACAGATGGCTTGGTCTCTGTACCGCAGTAACCAATGTTACCGAAACAACGCGCAAATCCCACATACATTTCTTACTACGCTGCCGATGTTTATCTGTAATGTAGTAAATACCTTTAGCATGCGTTTTTAACCCTGAACAAAGTGAAGCTAACTAACTACATACTCAGGTTTAAGTTACACCCTACGAAATCAAGAATTCGGAGGCCAAGGCTTCCCCAACGTTATCATGACAGACGATTATTTAGCAGAAAGAAACGCATTAAAATTCCCCGAGGGCAGTTTGTCGATTTGTATAATCCATGTGACCCAAAAATTTTGGAGATGGTTGTCGAACACTCAGCACATAGCTTCTAAAGACCCTCGAATATCAATAATTAGAGAAATTCAACGCTTATTCTAATCCACTAGTGAGTAGGACGCCCAAAAAATGAATGAAAAGTTTGTACCAAACAAATGTCTTGTTTCTGCAATAATTGCTGTAGTAGGTATTCAGAAAGTTTAACAGGGCCAGTGATATCACATAAAAGAAGGAAGGTACTAAAAAAACCGCAACCAAGGGCATCCAGACTTTCACATTTAGGTTTTACAGAAAAAAAACTAACTCCTATCCCAACCCTCTATAAAAAATAGTATAATAATCGAATTTATTAGCCTCGAAAATGTAGGAAAAGATGTATCAAATAGTTTTGCAATGTGCATACGACGGATATATTTGAACTATTTCTACCTATAATAGAAATTGTATATATTATGCTGCAGTAAGAAAGGGATGAGCCGTACGCAGTTACTATTTACTACGATACAGATAGTGTAAACATCTGCAGCGTAGTAAGGAATGTATGTGGGATTTGCGCGTTATTTACCGTCCCATTGTTTACTGCGGTACAGAGATCAAGCCGTCTGTACCGTGGTAAAGAATGTACATACGCTTCTCGGGGGGGGGGGGGGGGGGCGCTTAACCCTATTATAGATTATTTGCGCCAAGAAGCATTTCCGTTATACTGTCTTTAAAATGTCGTTGTGCCTGAGTATTAATTTTGAGATATGACTAGAGCTAAACAGGGGAGAGAAAGCTTGTAAATTAGACAACTTGCTAGTTTATCAAAATTATCTTAGATATTTGCGTTATATGAATATGACATTTTAGCGTTTCGGCTATAATTTAATTTTGCTTCAAACCATCAAAAGCACGAGATTAATCATCTAAACGAATACCCTTCAAACTTATTGAAATATGGATGTATGCACATTTATAATTATAATTTTTCTGTGTAAAGTATATACATTATTAGATAAACTTTGAAAATATGCTTCATATAATCATTAGTTTCACGAACCTGTTATATTACCTAAGTTTACTAAAAAAGACATCGGAATTTACTAAAGCTTATTATCGTGTAGCATTCCTATATGGTTAAGCGAAAATGTGCAGATGACATTTTTACTTAAGACAATAATTCATGTTCAGATATCTTAATTAATTCAATAAATCCCCAATATGAAAATTATTGTGTCAAAAACGATCCATATTTGAAATTCCTATTTATCAGATTCTTCAAAGCCTTCTAAAAATCATCCCGAAAGTTCAATTAAATATGCCTCGCGCCAGCTCAAAGTTGCTTTCTATGTTGGATAATTATTCAGTCGGTATTTATCTGAGTTAATATATAAAACTGAAGAAGACAAAGTTTCAATTCATAAAATTTGTTACTTTCTTTATACAAGTTGTATTAATATTTAATACATAGCTTCAAAGTGCATGTCAATTAAATGGTGTCATTAGAAATATAGGTTTCATATATATTTTCTCAAATTAAATTGGAGTGCTTTTGAATGAAAAGCTATTATGAAAACAACATCACTAGTGCTAACGGATGGCATATTTATTATTTAGATTCAAATGAACCAAAAACTAATAAAGCTCAGCATATAAAATATTTTGTCCCTTATTTCTCATTCTCTGTCCGGGATTATTTAATTTTGAAGTGTAATATAAGCTATTTTGAGTTTTATTAAAATTATTATGTTTATATTTTCATGGCAATTTTTTGAGAAATAATTTATCTCAAACTTTTAATGAATGATTTAGTGCATATTTTGTATCTTCCTGGTAGATGATTGGTTGAGATTTATAAGAGTTTTTGCGAAATTGCCATTTATATTTCAATGATACTTTTTATAAACAACTTGTTTTAAATATTTATTGAATGCCTCAGTACATATTGCACTGGGTAATTTCCTATTCATAACTTTCAGTATATGAGACACATTTTGTTTTGCAAAACAATTTTAAATTTGTCGGTTACATATTTTAATGGCATATTTTTGAAAAATATTTTGTTTTGAACGGTTAATGAGTGCATTAGCATATATTCTAGGAGTATTATTAAAATTGTCGTATTTATATTGTAATGCCAGTTTTCTTGGAATTTGTTTATCTTAAACGTTTAACGAATGCTTTCGCTTATATGTATTAGATTATTTTTTGTTCATAACTTTTAGTATATGACACACGTGCTTTCTGTAAGTGTTTTGCAATATGCTTTGCTACTTATAATGTTTATTAAAACTGTCGATATTAAATACCAATGACGCCAATTGTCTTATGAAATAATCTATAGAATTGTTACTATCACTGACATTATGGCCCAATTTAAATTCTTCATTAAGTTTGCACTGCTTAATAATTTATTGACATATTCTCTCTACTACACTCCAAGACCAGAAGTTTAAATTAGGTTCAATACGGATTTTTTTTACTAAACATTCTTAACTCGATTATAGATTACTTGCGTCAAGAAACATTTCCGTTATCCTGTCTTTAAAATGTCGTTGTGTCTGAGTATTAATTTTGAGATAAGACAGGATCTATCAAGGGAAAGGAAGCTTATAAATTAGACAACTTGATAGTTTATCAACAAAGAGGTTACCGCAAACACTTTCGTGGTATGCAGTAGACATATAGGATTCTCATATATGTTTTCACAAATTGAATTGAAGTGCTTTTGAATGAAAATTTATTATGAAAATGACGCCACTAGTGCTAAAGGATGCCATGTTTGCCATTTAGATTGAAATAAACTAAAACTAATAAAGTTCGGCCTATAAAATGTATTGTCCCATATTTCTGATTTTCTCTACAGGATTATTTAATTTAGATATAAATTAATAACTACTTTTGAGTTTTATGAAAATTATTTTAACTTTTAATGAATGCTCTGGCGTGTATTTCGTAATTTCCCATTTACTACTTTTAGTATATAATACATCCTCCTTTTCAGATTTTTAAGAGTTTTAGCGAAACTGCCAGCTATGTTTTAATGATACTTTTAGGAAACAACTTGGTTTAAATATTTAATGAACGCTTTAGTATATATTAATATGAATAATTTCTTATTCATAACTTTCAGTTTATGAAACACATTTAGTTTTGAAGGCTTTTACAGTTTTAACATTGTCGATTACTTTATAAAAAAAACAGTTTGTCTCGAACATTTAATGAGTACATCAGCATTTATTTTAAGGGTTTTATTAAAATTGTCGTATTTATATTTTAATGACAGTTTTTTAGAATTAATTTATCTTAAACGTTTAACGAATGATTTCGCTTAGATTTCATTGGACCATTAATAAAATTATCGGTATTATATTAATGATACGAAAATTATATGATTTTTACAAACATTCTATTGTATCGTTACTATCACGATTTGAAGCATAGCTCCCGAACAATATTAGTCAAATTGGGAGTTCTTGTTCTTGCTGGAGCCTTTGCAAGGATTATTTTATGAAACCAAAAATCATTTCGCAACGTATTTTTTATACAAGTTTGAATTTGGTTTATTTCTGCTATTTTATATTTAGCTAATTAACTTTGCTCCCGTCACTATTAGTTTTTCTATTACAAATGGAGTCTTCTAACAGATGCGTCGAGAAAAATTCTTCTCTCTTCATTTCTATTCCCTGAAATAAATTAGTTTCTTTGGGCAGTTGCAACTAAGTCTATCCAATCTGTAACAATAAATAAGTTTTTTTCTTGATTTTGAGTTAAGGATGCCAATGTCGCCGTCGTTTCGCAGATAACGTGGTTAAGATGTCAGGAGTTTGCCGTCAATATAGGATTCCTGCCTCTTGCACGATGTTTAGAAAAGTTAAGCTTAGTTCAATGCTTCGGTGCTCTCGTATGCAACAGTCTGAGTTCATAATGTTATGATTACTGCTAGCATGGCTCTTTTAGATGTTCTACCAAGCACGACGCATTTTCTTGGGAACCCCGACACCCCTCTTTTTCATTCCACATAAACATTCTTCCTATGAACAGAAGTGCTAAGTTTTGGAAATGGAAGAGTCTTATCTCGATCAAAGTCATCAGCAGAAGGTCTATCATTGCTTAATAATTTTCTCCCTAGTTATGCCTTTCTTAGATGAAGTTCCTGTTCTGTAACTTGCATTTGCAATTTGTCGCATAGGCATTTTTAGCTGCTGACCCAAAATGAAGATTCAAATGTATAGAAAGACATCTCTTTGAGTGGTTTTGAACCTTCTTGTTCGCAATTTTCTTTAAACAGCTGAATCATTTCTCTGATATTGTATTATAATATAATATTAGATGCTTTATTGTCAAAAAATTTTCCAATTTGTAAACAAAGCTAGAGTACAAAATATACAAAACACATAAAAACACAAATAGAAATATACAATAAAAAGAAAAACCTAACTATACAAAACTTTATACAATTGTGCAAATTGTACGAGGTCAAAATATTATTTAAAATGTTAAATATCAAGAGCTAGAGTACAAAACATATAAAAAAAAACGTATAAAAACACAAATAGAAATATACAATAAAAAGAAAAAGAAAAACCTAACTATACAAAACTATACAATTGTACAAATTGTACGTGGTCAAAATATGTAAAATATTAAATATCAAAATATTTAACATCAAATCCTAAACACTAAACACCAAGCATTAAACATGAAATCATTAAATCAGTGTGTAAGATGCTCAAAATTAAGTATTAATTAAAAAAAAAAAAAGTCGTTGACTGCGTATAAGGCTCTCTCCAGTAAGTATAATCTCAAAGCTCTAAGATTAGATTTAAAATTCTTCTGTTTGTAGCATCAGCCCGGGAATAATGACTTTTATTACAATTATTGAATGCGTTCTATGGTAATTGTAATATTTAATTTATTGCTTAGTTCTCTATGACCACAGATCTATATAGCTACGCAACAGATACCTCTGCCAATGCTTTTTACGCGGGGCCAAAAATGTTCACCGGCTTTTGCGAGCGGGTGAACCAGTCGTCTAGGAACGGGTTGGTGTTGCCAAGTTATCACGTCGAACAATATTTCTGCTGACTTTTTGACCCGCTCAAATCATCGAGTTTTGTTATTAATATTTATTTATCAAATACACAAACATATTTTTTTAGAAAAATACCATTTTTACATTTTTTATTAAGTATGATAGTTTATTAATGAAACGGCAATTTAAATGAACAAATTTATAATATTGATAGTAGAGTTTAAAACAAAATTAAATGGTACTTTGACATGTCGATAAACATTTCAAAAATTCCTTTGATCTTCGAAACAAAAACCTGCGTGATAATATTAGGTATTACTTAATACAAATAAGAGATATTACAGTATAAGTTAACAAAATTTGTAACGACCTTTTACACCGATATTTAAGGTGAGTTTTAGCCCATGTTCAAGCACACCATTCACTGAATCTGATAATGAACATTAATTTGACATAATATAACATACGATTGCCAAGAAAATGAGTAATAACATCATAATGTGATATGAAAGGTAAACTACAGTTCGCGACTTGGCAACACGGAGAGGCAAAACGCGTCTAAATAGGAAAATATTTAAGTTTATTGCATTATTGGCGAGCGACACTTTTAATACCGGAGTAGGCATCTGTTGCGTAGCTATATAGATCTGTGCTATGACCCATTTTATCAATACAGCGTATGGTTCTGAGAGACGTCAAACTATGTATATACATTTTTATACACGCGAGTTGATCTTGTTGAGGGTGTTGAAAATATTTCATTAACTTTGATTTTGAAGGTCTTGACGAATTCCTAGGATGACGCTGTTTAACAGTGCTATTATGCATAAGCTCGCGAATATAAACATTTTGTTCCTTATTATCACTTTATTTATAAAGGAATTAAAAATAAATAATTTTTCTTCAGATCGTACGTCAGTAAAATAGCGCCGGGTTATTTCTTAATGTTGTTCCAGATACACGCCTATCACTTAAGCTTTCCCAGGTTACCTATTTGCAACTTCAATAACAATAGCTTGCAAAATGTAACAATATGTTATTCTTAACATTTGAGTTTTTCCAAGCCACCGGAACATTTCAAATAATTAGAACAATAATTAAGTAGTAGACATTTAGTTGGTACTGCTTAACTTATGTGAGACCAGTATGTCGAGCAGCAATTTTGGATAAAATCTGTGCATATAATATCCTTTCAACTACTATTAGTATATTACATAACGAGTGATGAAAGTACCAGTTTTCAAACAATTAAATTATTTAGCACGAGGCATCAGCCGAGTGCGGGGAATCCTCAGAGGTTGAAAACATACTTTCCGACGAATAATGTACACTAAATGGCATAAAAATAACTCTTAAATTTCTTAAGAAAACGATTATTAAGATCACTCGCATGTTTAGATCCACTTTTCAATACGTGTGTTGAAAAGTACTCATCGCGTCATTCACGTATGTCAAGTGAAAATGTGAAATCAAGTATGCTCAAATAGATTCCTGTTGAAATTGCTTTTCAACATATGTGTTGAAAAATGGGGCCTATACAAACATGCAGCAGAAAATATCTATACTAAAAAATCTAAACGGACAAGTCAATCATGGAAAATGGATTGCATCACATTCCTCTTCTTTTCTTCGGATGATTTGATTTTTACCGACGTGCAGCACGGATAACGAAATCAATTTTGCAGCCTGTTTCCGGAAGTGTTTCAAATATTTTCCCCGTTGTTCACTATTGTTCTCATTTGCAAATATAGGATGCAAAGCAGATATTTTCTATACTGCTGCATTTCAGAGAGTCGAATTAATAATGTAAGCGTGATATGCATAACTTGTACCAAGATAATATAGATATCCATGCAGCACAAAATTAAATATTAAATAATGAAACAATATAAATTAATACTGAGAGTTCCAGGATTTCGCAAAGAAAATGAGCTAACAATCTGATCTATTGCAAAGCCTAATGAGGCATCAAAGGAGATTTTACTCGGCTTTAGCTTTGATATAAAAGGTTTAACTAAGAGCCCAATTCACTGATAAAGGCAGTTAGCATTGGCTTAATTTCGGAGATTAAGGAAATAAAAGGCGATTTAAATGCACTGCAGCAGGGAATGATTCCGATAGAGTATTAAAAAGAAAGTAGATAAATTCAATAGACACTTATAATTTTCATTCTAGGCCAACCATACATCAAGTTATTTCGTTTTTCTTGTGCTCGACAGAAAATGGCAGTTGGAACTAAGTTTATCCAATCTCTAGGACTGACAATAAATAAGTTTTTTCTTGATCTTGAGTCAAGGATGCCAATGTCGCCGTCGTTTGGCAGATAAATGATGCTTTTCTGCCGGATTATGAATAGTACACTAAAAATTTTAGTATGGGCTAGCCTTAGTTAGTTTTGGCATCGTTATAATACGATTATAACATTTTATTTTGAACCTCTTTCACGAATATTTTTTTAATTTGCGGGAACTATAAAATTTTGGTTTTGGAAGATTTTATTCTGTAACTAATGATGTTTTCTTCTCTGTAGGCAGAGAAGAATGGGAGGGGTCCTCCTATAAAAGCAGACCAAGCATGGTATACCGCCGGATCTAAGACCAGTAAAGGAGGGGGTCCACTGATCAAGGTCAAATATCTTCATAAACGTGGGCACAGAGGTCGCGACAATTCTACACTGCGAGATAGAGAAATTGAACATTAGAAAAAGGAGGATAGCCATATACTCTGACAGTCAGGCCGCCTTAAAAACAATTAGTGCACACAAGATCAGATCTAGATTAGTCAAAGACTGCATAAGTGCCCTTGAAAAGGTCGGTCGTAACAATAAGCTCACCATTGCGTGGGTTCTGGGAAATGAAGGCCATTAAGGCAATGAAGAAGCCAAACGGGCGCAAGTAAGGTTACGTTGGGACCTGAGCCTTACTGCGGAATAGCGGAAAGAGTCTTCAAAACAGCAGTTTAAAACTGGATATATAAACAATCTCTAAACTGCTGGTTACAATCACCGGGGCAACCACAGGCCAAACTGTTGATAGAATACGGCTCTCCAAAATTTACGACAGATTTACTTAAGAGGAGTCGCAAGTTGATAACGATATTAGTGGATCAGCTGATGGGGCACTGTGGAATGACCAGACACATGGAAAAGATCGGCCTGGCAGAAAATAGCCGCTGCAAATTCGGTCAGGAGGAGGAGGAAACTCACGTGTAGTGCGAGTGTGAGGCTCTCTGCAGGCTCAGGTAAGCAAGGCTGGGAGAGACCAAACCCGGACCTGCAAGGTACATGGAGGAGTCGGTACTCCACTTGTGGAGTTTGATTAGGAAGACCGGACTGGATGAGGTCCTCTAAGCATAGTTCGGAGTGTTACAATAAACCTGCAGTGGCAGAGGCGTGTAGCAGCACCAACTCCCTTCAATTAATCTAATAGTTTTCTTCGCACAAAGAACATCTTTGTGTAGTGAAAAACTTATTCCTGGTCTTGTAATTAAAAATGCAAGCTGCTAACCAGGCGCTTGCATTTTTTTTAGAAGACGAGGAATGTTTTTTTTTCGAAGAAAATATCAGTTACAGAGCAAAATATATGTATAAATATCCATCCAGTCTTCACGATTGATTAAATTATTTTTTCATCAAACTGTTTAGGATTAAGAAAATTAAGATATAAGGTACTTCATAAAATTTATACATAAAACATGTCAGTAAAGGAACTTTTAGTCGAAGTTATAATTCATCTAAATGAACTAACATTATTTATTAATTAATAGGTTTCATATTTTATAAGAGGATCAATTACAGGTAGCGTGTAATTTTGATACCGTTTTATATATTTATTTTTTTTCCTTGTGAACAGTGTATATATATATTAGTCGCATTTTCAGCATGGAATGGTATTCCCGCAAAGTCCTAAAGAATTTTTATTCGCAAATATATTTTGGGCAAAATGATAATAAAAGGTATTTAATTAACAGTAACTGACCAACTAACTTATCATAAAATATATTGTATGAGGAAATATAATTTTACTTTTTTGATTGCAGTGACTTTCAAATCACGCAAAAGAACATTAAATAAACTTTTAAAATTAGGAAATAAATTACGGAAAAAAATTAAGCTAGTATTTCGTCGAATTTGTCTTAACCCTACGGCAGGCGCGTCTTTGAAACTTACGTGAGCGGGCGCGTTGCGGTATTGGATGCCGCACGTACAAAAAAAAGCTAAAATATATTTATTATCTGCAACTTATTCAGTAATAAAGGATATTACACATATTTATAGTAAAATATTTTAAATATAAAATAGAAATGTCAACTCAAGAACGAGAAAAAATTCGAATAAATTGTTGGCAATATCTTACAATTCTTTTCGCTGAGTGGTTTATTAAACACGTTTCTATCCCTAAAACAAATAAAATGAGATTTATATACTCACAAGGTAACACTCAGTGCAAAAAACCGTAAAAAAGCAATTTTCAATACTTACATCACAAGGCGCACTGCGGTACGGAATGCCGCAAACGTGCAACTTGATCTCTTGGCGTCTTATTTGATACTAACAGAAAGCCTGAATGCCTCTCTGTACTTTGGCAGCCGGTTCCAAATATAATCATTGAAGAATTCCTGACGCGACAGTGGCGTGCAGCAATCGGAATTAAAAAAATATATATGAAATGTAAAAATGCGGCACAGAGTATCGCTGCGCGCCTGCTGGAGGGTTAAATTTATTATGGAATCATTTTATTTTTTTTGAGTAGCGTTTGAACGTGTGTTTTCAAAAAACAGAATGTATAGACATGGCAATAACTGTTATTATAAAGAACAAACTAGCAAAGAAATAAGAAAGAATTTTTCTAAAAATGTATTTTATAAATAGATCAATTTCGAAGCGCTTTATTTTTATTGACAATTTATTAAATATATACATAATGACAATGAGCTAAAGAAAATAAAAAAAACTCTAAGGGCGAATCGGTCTAAAAACTAAATAGGTAAGTTTTATAAACTTAATATGATATCTTGATAAATAAACTTTTAAGTAACAAACTAATGCAAACAAAAATAAGGAAGCATTTGTATAAAA
>JAEQML010082062.1:0-10966 GCA_016904865.1 Pissodes strobi
ACAAAGCGCAAATAAGACCGTGCTTAGAATATTGCTCACACATCTCGTATGCCGCACCACAGCACACCTAGAGCTGCTGGATTCCATTCAAAAGAGAGCTCTGCGTCTCGTCGGCGATCCGGAGTTAACCCGGAATCTGGATAACCTGGAACACCGCAGACATATGGCCGAGATGTCCCTGTTTTACAGATACTTTCACGGCAGATGTTTCCAGGATTTGGCCCGCCTCATCCCGCTCCTGGCAACTCCTGTCAGACAGTCACGACAGACGGCAGAAGGGCACCAGTTCGTGGGACAACTGGAAACACCTAGAAAATCGCTTTACAAGAGCTCCTTTGCCTGGCGCACTGCATCACTGTGGAACTCACTCCCTGTACATCTGTTTCCCCCTAACTGCAACGTACAACTATTCAAGAATCATGTCAATCAACATCTTCGCGCGCACACACCGCTCGTCGAGCGCCATAGAATCTCCCTTTAGTGTGTGTTACAGCCATAAAAAAATATATATATCAGGGATTTAAAAGTATTCTGATCCAGGGTGGATAGATTGAATTTAAATTTGGTAACCATATACAGGGTGTCCGGAAATACCCTTCGAATAATTTCAGGAGTGATTCATCTAAGGAAACATGACAATTTTTTCGTATGAACCTGGGTTCGGAAATGCATAGTTTCCCAGATACAGGGTGTTAAACTTTTAAAAAAAGTGTTTTTTATTAATATTTTAAATATCGTTTTACCGACTTTGTTGAAATTTGGTAGTGTTATCTGTAATAATAAGGGGCTCATTTAGCCTTAATTAGATTGCAAGTATAAAGTTCACTGGCGTCCCGGGAGGCATCATACCGAATATTATTGACAAAAAATTTGCGCCACTGATTTTTTTTAACATTTTATATTTTTTTCGTATTAAGAAACTAAAAATACAACATTTATGCTTCTCGAATTGTTTTCGTATCTTGCTTCGTTTTCGAGAAAAAAAATCAATACCAGTTTATTAATATCTTAAATAATCATTGACCGATTCTGTTGAATTTTGGTAGTCTTGTGTGTAATAATATGTGGCTCATTTAGCCTTAATTATATTAAAAATATGATTTCCAGTGGCGTCTCGGGAGGCATCATACCGAATATTATTGACATAAAAGTGTGCGCCGCTGACTAATATATATTTTTTTTTCGTATTAAGCAACTAAAAATACAACCTTTCTGTTTCTTGAATTGTTCTCGTATCTTGGTTTCGTTCTCGAGAAAAAAAAATAAAAGCCAGTTTATTACATTTATGGTTTATTTATATAAATCTAGTCTTTCTTCTGAAATTCGCGCATTAAAATTTAATATACAATTTATATTCTATTAAAGATTGTCTCTTTAGACCATTTTTTGTTAATCAAGCACGTTATGGTTAGAAATGTTTTTTGCCTATTGTCCCGTAAAGCTAAATCATCACGCACAGAAGTGTGATCTTCTTTGCAAGAAGAATATCTAGGTAGTACACCTATAATACCCAACATTAAAGTGTTTTCCGTAATTGTATATAAAACAAGATTTCCTTTGTGGCGAATAGTGCGTGGATGTAAATTACGCCAGTTAATAGTATTATTTTTCCGTTCCTTCGCATAACAGTTTCTTCGTCGATGTCAAGGTACCGATCGTTGTGTTCATTCGCTGGAGCGATTTTATGGACATAATTTTTCGCCCGATAAAAGCAAGATTAAAAGATTTGCATTAATTTAATACAAATACGAAATACGCTTATTTTATCGAGTTAGATCGAGTCTGGCACGTGGGCAGCGGAAACATTGTTGCACCTCTTTTTTTGTAAGAGGCGCGCGTGGGCCCCGCTGGCGACTTCTAGACACATTTCTGTGAGTTTTTGCAACCACAGCGAATATTCTCCACAATTGAACGACCCATATCCTTTAATTAAAACGTGCCGTTTCGTGTATTCAATTACACTAACTTTGCTTAATATTGTTGCGCATTCAGGTCAGAGTAAAAACACCAGATGTTCAAACGCAAATAGAGAAATTGTAGCTAATTGAAAAAAATTGTTATTACAAAATATGAATTTCAAAATATTGTCGATTGTCGGTCAACGGATGAACATATCCCATTATTATTTGGAAAATTATGCAATCTTGGATATCCCAAGATTTATTGAATTCTTCAAACCGTATTATTGTAATACATGAGTGCCGCGTGTAGCCATCATTTATATGACTGATTTCAGTATGCTCAAATCCCTGGATAAAATTAAGGATATATAACCCTTTAAATGTAATATTTCAATGGGACGAGGATATAAATCGCACCTTTCAAAATGACCAGTCTGCTAGTTTATACCTACTTTAAAATAGCACGTTCTTATGAAGATTGCCATCTTCAGGCCGTAGAAACATATTAAACTCCGTCAGATTATTATGAGAAATGGCTGTCGGTTATTATTGATTTTTTTTTTAATTTTTATAATTCTCGAAGTTATGTGATTTTATTTTAGGTTTTCAGGTTTTTTAATAATATGCTCTCTTAGAAAATGTGTTGATTGAATGAATTTGAAACGTGGCGTGGGTGGGAGTCCCTTGCACATAGACTGCCAGTCTGGGCTCATTATGATGCGCCCTCTCTCATATCAGCCCGGCCTTCCTAACGAAAAGAAGACAACTTCCTCGGGTTCTTATCCCAGTCACCGCGGGAACGTGAGTGAACGATTTCTCGTTCTCCAAGCAGCACCTGTATTCCGGATTTCTTTCGATCCGCAACAGGTGCCATTGCGTATTAAGCCGACAGCGTCCTGTAAGGAGCTCTGCACAAGCCTCTTATCCCCCGGAAAGACTTGGGTCACCCAAAGGTAACCCAGCCTGCCTCATTCCTGGAATCGTCCACTACAGATCCTTGCATTCTAGTGTCCCGGAACCCAAGCAAGACTGACCTGTTATGCCTGATCAAATTTCCCATGACGTCCCAGACACCGTAAGACTGAAGAGCAGATTTAAATATCCATCCCTCTGAAAGGCTCTTAAGTTCTCATAACCGCATTTGAAAATCATATACATTTCGGTTCCATAAGTCCCAAGAGCGAAAGCAAGTTTTGTCCCTATGCTTTCTCCATTTATACCCGCACTAGTACCATTATCCATTTTAGAGCCGTCTGTGTACCAGATGATGTCATTGACCGGACGTGGGTTGCGATCCCCCATGGAGTATGTGAAATCTGAGGGATTACTAAAATCTGTCCATTTAACCAATAGAGTAAATATAAGCAAAATCATGCACTAGCCGCGTGATCGTTCGAGTCTGTAATATAGGACAGGACCGTATTTTGATTTGACAACAAAAAGTGGTTTATAAATATCAAAATGTAGATGTACTTAGGGTTAATGTGCTGGTTTTTGACCGGTCAACGAAAATTTTAACTTTGAAACGTAGCAAATTTAAGAAAATTAAAAATACCAAATAAGGCGATATTTTTCGAAAATCTAAACATAGGTTTATAATTAAAAAATTAAAATATTATTTTTAAATTAAAAAGAAATAAACATTCAAATTTGATAATGTTTCTAAAAGTGATTAACTGCTAACATCTACATCTTCATCACTATCCTTATGCTCAACTCATTATATTGTCCAACTTCCACATTCTATTTTCAACTTTGTCCTTCACACATGTTCAACGCACTTTCCCCACTTCTCCGCTGTTATTCTTTGTATGACATCATTGAAAAGTGCTTTGAGGTCTCCAAATTTAAAGGTAGTGTTCCGCTATGCTACAAAATTTTTGGCGTCGCGTCGGCCCATATAAGCTCAATTGGATTGAGCTCACAGTGATATGGGGGTAGCCTGAGTACAATTTTGTTTTGACTTGCGGCCATTTCATCAATAATATATTTTTCATATTTAGCCTTGTGTTGTTTGACAGTGGCCAAAAGTTGAACTTTGAGCATTGAATCTTCAAAATAGATATTCTTCGACCGTAACCAATCTTGAATGTCTCCTTCTTTTGAAGAGGTTGTGTGAATCTTCCCTAGTCTTCGAGAATGATACGGCGCATTATCAAGGACAATTACGGCGTTCTGTTCTAAACGGGATAAAATGTGGGAAAACCAGGTTTCAAATGATTCTCCGTTCATCTCCTCGTGATAATCGCCCGTCTTTTGGATTCGAAACACCACAGGCCACCATCAACAAATCCATTTTCATTGCCAATATGGCAGACGATGAGTCTTTTTCCTTTACCTAAAAAATTGGAAAAAAAAAATTCCGTATTTAAAAAAAAATATATATATATTCTGCATAAGAAGTTGCTTCAAAAATGTTTCTACAGATTTTAAAAATGTATTTTTGAAACTGCATAAGTTTTTCCAAAATATTTGAAAAACCAAAATCCCTGGAACCATACGGCAAGAGCCATTCGATTATAAAATAAATTGTCTACAATTTATCCATTCTTCTATCTCTTATACATATAGGGGAGTTCTGCCTAAAATTGCATACCCTTATATCTAGCCACAAAATAACTCAAAAACAACCTTTTTTTAAACTAAGCTAAAAATATGTAAGTTTTAATAAAGATGATAAAAGTACCATAAATTTAACCCACATATTATTTAAACATTTTTTCTTTTAAATGGCTGACTATGTCATTTTAGGCGGATACCTACTCGTACAAAATGACATACTATGTCGTTTTAGCCAAAAGTTGTGGAGAAATATAGTATAGATTTTTTTTTGAAAGTTTATTAGAAAAGTAGAAATGTCCACATCTAAATCGTATACATACATAAGTCACATGTGAAATATTTGATTTTTTAAGACTTCCCGGCACATTCTGCGTGTGCCCACGACGAGCAGATTTGGCATTTCAACCAAAATTCGTTAGGCCTTGACTTAGAGTAGAGGTCATTACAAAAAAGGCACGCCACGTCAGCTTGGGTATCACCAAATGGCTCACTTTCTTCGTATGCATCCGTGGGAGAAATCACCAGACGCTTCGTTACTTGTCTCGCTGTTTTGCGTCGTTCAAGTTCCTTTTGCGTCCGCCTTCTGTTTTTGTTCCTCCAAGTTAGGAGTGGTTGTTAAAATTTGTAAACCAGTGGATTTTCATTTTCTTTTTGTTTCCCTTGAGGTTACTTGAGGTATTGGTGATATTTCTGAGAGATTTACGTTAGGCGCAGCAGCAGCAATGCTCGACACGTCTGATACACCAACTTTCAATGTTGTATTTCCATTCGTCTGGATTGCTCTCGAAGTTGATAGAATTGCTTCAAAAGTATTTTGGTTTTGTTGCTTAGGTTGGACTTCATTTTGTCCTACATTAGTAGATTCTGCTGGAGCAAAAAGGTTCACTGGCCAAATTCCAGTTTTGGCAAATCCATTTTGAGCAACACTAGTATATGCAGCTTTGCAGAATGCTGCTGAAAATAACGAAGCTATCTGAAACTGTGTGACGACTCTTCCATGGTTAGCCTTTAACTACTTGGAAATTTCCTGGTCCTAATAGGTCTTCGTAGGTCCATAAAAACATGTCGAGTGGTTGGAGGCGATGTGTCGTATGAGGAGGGAGGCACAACATCACGATACCATTTTTTTGGCATATGTTAAAACCTCAAGGCTTTTATGGCTTGAGTGCCCATCTACAATTAAAAGCACTTTCTCGTCTAAACTCGGTTTTACATACTTTTTGAAATGTCCCAGCTACTGTAGAAAGACTTCACCAGTCATCCAACCATTTTCTTGAGTTAATCCTAATGTTAATGGAGGTGCTCCATCAGTAAGCTCAGTTTTCCACCTTTTTCTGGGAAATAGAGCCGGAGGGATGAAGTGTCCTACAGTGCTTATACAGCACACCATTGTAACGTGAACACCTCTCTCAGCGCTGGTAAGAGCTCCGACTTGTTTCTTGCCTGATTGTGCAAAAACTTTTGGAGGTTTCTGTACAGTTGACAATGCACTTGCTTCAACATTGTAAAATCAGCGAAATATATTATTCTAACCTCAAAAATAATGCAAACCCGAATCCTTATAGCAAACATTATTAGTCACTCGATGTGCAAAAAAATATAACTTTCATAAATTCATGCAAATACTGATGATAATCCAGCACAATACATACCTTGTAGCATATAATATCAGGCACGTAATATTTGGGTTTTATTTAACTATGCTCGTATTTGGCCGGCCACATGTCTGCCATTACTACTGGTGCAAGCATGTAAAACCGAACAAAGCTAACTAAGGATCATTTGGGAGCGCGAGTACGACTGAACAGCCACTATGTCATTTTACCTGAGTATGTCATTTTAGGCAGAACTCCCCTACATGTAGGCTCAACTTAGGACGCACAGTATACGCCTTTTTGTCTAATGTGGGAGACAAATAAAAAAAAATGAAAACCGTCTAATATGCTTACCTGTTGGATTTTTTAATTCGGCAGAGTCCGTCTAATACGGTCTTTCTTGATGATGTAACAGTTTCATCAACCCATACCTTAGATGGAGTGTGTCCTGCATTAACCCACGTTTCGTCGAGATAGTAAATGTTTCTCTTTTGTTCTCTAAATGATTTGATCTTAGCCAGATATTCCCTTCTCCACAACACAATTTCTTCTCTATCCATAAATAAACTATTTCGTCCTCGCTTTTTCCATGTAAAATTTAAATCCTTAGCAATTTATGAAGAATCGAGCGTTTAAAATTTGGTAACGTGGCATCTTCATTTTCTTCATTTAATAATTCTGGGAATTTCATTTCTAAAAAAAAATAGTGCTCTTTTTTCCTAATCGCTTGTTTATCAGCCTCATCCAATGAATTTACAATGCTGTTTCTATTTTTACTCGTGTTTGGTTCACAGAAAGTATGTGTGTGCTCTCTTATGACGTTATAGACAGAAGCAGGGCACATTGCAGCTTTAGTTGAGACCTTTAAAACAATCTCGTCTATAGTCAATTCCTGGTTCGTTTTCCTCCATCTCGACCTCTTTCATCTCCACAGTCAAATGTCTGTTACGCCGTTTTTTAATCGGACTAAGTAAATGCCAAACTTCCTCTGCAGACTCTGTACTAGACATTTTAAAAACCAACCAAAAAAAAACAGTAAAAACGATTACTTGAATAAAGACAAAATACTCGAAATTAAAAGAACTGAATGCTAAAATGCACCGAGGGACTGAAGACTGAATGACCCACTGGTTCCCTGGTAAATTCCAGGATACACTATTCACTCCTCCCGCTTTAGCCAATAAGAATCGTTCTATCCACCTGCCAGTCGGGAAACATCTGGCGATCATGCACCGTTGTTTGTTTTGATTTACTCTATTGTGTCGGTGGTTGGACTTTAGATCTAGATCTTTCTCTATTTATATCTCATAATCTATTAATTATGTAGCAACATCACAGTGATCAACCTCAAGGAAGTTGAAGTTCTTAATTTTATTTTTAATGATAAAATTTAATGGCATTTTCTCCTGATAAATTGTAGTCTTTCTGATCATGGAAGTAAATACTTCCGAAAGCTTAAGGTAACTTTAACGAGTATTCTCTCACTTGCTGCATTCCCCTGATATAGGTGCATCTTCAACAGAAAATTACACTTTTTGGTATAATTATACTTTAAGAGAAAATAAAAAAATATATTGCTCACTAGACCGATTTTTATTATTTCTATTTTAAAACGTATGTACTACTAAAAACGAATGTAGTTTGGGTTAATTTACTCAACAACAGAAAAAAAAAACAGGTAAAACTAGTTAGTGAATGAATAATGCAAAAAAACAATATATTTACCAAATTGGTGTCCTGTGGCTCTCGGTCGTTGATCTGCAAGAAAAAGTTAATTAATTCGTAACCTTAAATGAAATTCAGAAATTATCATTATCGTCTTTATACACTAAAATTAGTTGGTTTAATGTCGCATGACTAATATTGAAAATCGATTGGGTTGTTAGGTATACCTACTAAAGAAGAACTGGTAGCTACCTAATATGGCGGCGTGAGAAAAATAGAAAAATACGTCGTGACAAATATGTGAAATAGGTATTTCTTAGATATGGTTATATATATAGAAATAAGATGTAATCTTGCTAATCTTATTTTCCAGCAAATGCCGCACAAAATGGTTAATACAGATATTATTGAAATGGACCGATAAATTGATTTGGGTCGTCTGCTGATTGAATATCATTACGGCGCATTTCACTTAGATACCACTATGATAAAAAAAAATTATTTTTTGGCCTTCACTCTAGGTCTTTAGCCAGAGCGAACTTTTTAATCTTTTGGGATTGCGAAATGAATCGCGTCGGAGGCTGGCTCCTATCCAATTTATAAATCAGACAGACACCACAACACAGATTATTGATACTTTTCTCGCTCCCGGGCATTCGAGGAGCTTTTCACGAAAGAAATGATGCCTCAAGAGGATGGTACTTAAAAGAAGGACTCCACATTAACAGCTCAGAGTTTACAACTTTAAATTGTTATCGCTTAAATACTTTACTACAATTTTAATGGTGTCACTTTTAGGATTATACAACAAACTTAATAAAGATATTGGGGTTTTGACATTATTTTCCACCAGTATTTTATATACATTTGGTATAATATTTTTACACTCAAATAGAAGATTCTGTAAGTTACCGAACTCCCCACACTCACATTCCGGGGTATCCCTGACACCCATCAGTATGTGCAGATGTTGAGGGGTTAAGCAGTGGTTGGTACGTAGTCTAATTATTGTAGTTACATGACGTCTACTTAGAAACTCCGACTCAAAGAACCATGGTCTTCTAGGAAAACCGTTCAACTAGAGCTGAATATCTCTGTCCTACGCAATGTCTCCCGCCAGAATCTGTTCCAGCTCAGATAATGGTTTGCTTTTATAATGGGGATATAGTCATTTTTGTCCATCAGCTGTATAGGATAGGGTATTCTTAGGATTCTCCCTACATTGGCCAGTTGGTCTGCTTTCTCGTTTCCCTTTATACCTGCATGTCCTGGTATCCAACACATCCTAATATCGAATTCGTTTGCATTCGATTCTATTATCATCTGTTTGGTTAGAAATGATATATGATCTAGAACCTTAGTTCCTTTATTATTTGAGACTTTTTTTTATTGCACTAAGAGAATCAGTAAATATAACTGCCTTTCGGATATCCTTTTCGAGGCACAGGATGCTGCCTTGTGGATTGCCACAATTTCTGCTGTACAGATTGTAGTATAATTTGGTAATTTTGAAGAAAAACTGTGCCCAATATTTGGGCAGTAAACCCCGAATCCAGCTTCATTAGACTTTCTTTCTACAGATGCATCTGTGTATATGTGATAATATTGGTTTAGGTATCTATTCTTCATTTCCAGAATTTTTTGTGGAATATTATCTTTTTTTTAACACGCTTTTATTAGCTTCACCTGTATGTATGTTTGTTTGTTTGTTTGTTTGTAACTGACGAACGCCAGCTCGCGATCCGTTCGGCATGTTCCCGATGAGGTAGAGGGCTGAAATTTTCAGGGGATGTAGACGGGGTAAAATGAAGATTCTGTGCCAAAACTGGAGGTCGTACACCCCCCCCCCTTTTCGGGCAGCAGAGGGCTAAAAGAATTAATTCCGGGAGGGGGTAGGGGGTCCAAATTTGTATGGCAGGTGTGGTACCTGGGGGGCTACCTTGGGCCACATGGGGAATGGCGGGGCTCTAATTTAAGGGGGGAATTTGGGGGAACGAAGGCTTATCAAGGACCGACGACAATACAATAATTTTATAAGTTTATCTAATTATCCTGGTGAGGATCGCCAGGATTAAATAATATAGTTTAAAAAAATGCTTCCATTGTACATCGAACTAAAAAGAGGAAAATAAATATAGTTTAACAAAACTAAAAAAACACGCTCTAATGATCAATCGAACTAAAAAACAAAAAATAATTATTAATACAGGCAGAAAATAATAATGAACGAAAAATATTATTGTGAAAAAAGCGTGGGGTGCTCGATGTAGGTACATAAAATATAGCACAAAGCGCCCCACGCTTTTTTCACAATAATACTAATGTTTTTCGTTCATTATTATTTTTTAAGTTTAGGTTTACTACTGGAATTGTCATCATTTGATATTCTCTGTTGAATATACAGGGTTAGTAAAAAGAACCGGAACACTTAAATATCTTCAAAATCGTTAAAGCTACATTTACAAAATTCGGTACCTGGGGGTTTCCGAGCGTGCGGAATTGAACCATGATATCGGCACTGTTGCCAGATTTCCCAGTTTTGTGCTACACGGAGTCATTTTGTTATCTTAAATGGAACGCCCCACTTATTTTTATTGCAATTAATTGGGCGTATCAAATTTAGTAAGGCCCCAAATTTTCAAAATTTTATCTCTTCCAATTGCTGAGATGTGACAACAACGCATTTTTAGTAAAAAGTACCGGAACGCTTAAATATCTTCAAAATCGCTCAAGCTGCACTTACAAAATTCGGTACCTGGGGGTTTCCGGGCATGCAGAATTGAACCATGATATCGGCACTGTTGCCAGATTTCCCAGTTTTGCGCTACACGGAGTCATTTTGATATTTTAAATGGAACGCCCCACTTATTTTTATTGCAATAAATTGGGCGTATCAAACTTAGTAAGGCCCCAAATTTTTTAAATTTTATCTCTTCTAACTGCTGAGATGTGACAACAACGCATTTTTAGTAAAAGTAAAAAGTATCGGAACGCTTAAATAACTTCAAAATCGCTCAAGCTGCATTTACAAAATTCGGTACCTGGAGGTTTCCGGTCATGCAGAATTGAACCATGATATCGGCACTGTTGTCAGTTTTCCCAGTTTTGCGCTACACGGAGTCATTTTGTTATCTTAAATGGAACGCCCCACTGATTTTTATTGCAATTAATTGGGCGTATCAAATTTAGTAAGGTTCCAAATTTTCAAAATTGTATCTCTTTTAATTGCTGAGATGTGACAAC
>JAEQML010082063.1:0-10965 GCA_016904865.1 Pissodes strobi
CAGCTTGATTACTATCAATATAAATAGATTTGAAATACTGAGCAAAACCATTTACTATATTCTGCATGCCATCTATCTCTTGTTGATGCCAGATCATATTGTCAGGAATGTCAGAGTTACCCTTTTGATTGTTTATAAAATCCCAAAATGTTTTAGGATTACTTTTTTTTCATCTTGCACACGCTCCTGATATGAACGATAAGCAGTAGTGCTTTGAATTTTTACTATTTGCCTGATCTCCTTAGATTTCAACTCCCATTTCTTTCCACCTGTTTTTTTTTAATTTGTTCCTAAAGTGATGCTTCCTTTTAATATTTTGTATTATTTCATGATTGTACCATATAGGATATCTTTATTTACTATGTCTGGCCCTGGGGATACACTGATCAAAAATGCTATATATATCATCATAAAAACTATCTACGGCATCCTCAATATTAGTTATTGTCTATACAGCAGCTCAAAATTTCCTCTTTTAAAATTATAATTTTGTACATCATTAACTCGATCGTGTGAACGGTCTTTATGTATTACAATTGCTTCTATAGATAAAGCCGGATGATAATCATTCTCCGGTAAGAGAGGCACACTATCCCCACACACTAACACTTGGGAGAAATTACTTATTGCTAAATCTAACACATTGCCTTTTTTATTTACTACAAAATTATGTTGGGAATAATTATTAAAGATTTTAAAAATTATTTAGATCACTTAAACGATCACAGCTTTTTTCAGACCTGTATTCAGCTATATTAAAGTCACCTATTATAATACACTTTTCGTTAAGTAGGCGCTACTCACGACATTCATAAAAAGCATTTAATTGCTCACGATTATTTCCAGGAGGAATGTACACTACAACAATGTGCAACCTTTCACCACTTAAGTTTAGTTGACAACATAGCCCATCAAAACCTGATTCTTCTTCAAATAAATTTATCTCTATAGCCTTTAAGTGCTGTGCCACTGACAACAAATCACCTCCACCTCCTGTTGCTTTCCAATAACAAGCGGATCTCGATCTCTTCTAAACACCTTAAAATTATCACAAAACTCGCTCGTAAAAACTGATGCATTTAACCGTTGCAGCTATAAAGTCAAAATCTGACACACTAATTGAAGCTTTAAGTTCAGTTAGTTTCGTTTTTACTCCCCTCATATTTTGATAATAGAGCTTATATCTATTGGGTACGGCATTGTTAGTTGATAAGGAATTGTGTGTTTCATGCATTGAATCTACACTAATATCTTCAGTACTGATGATAGACACGCCTATATCCATCTCGCACTTGTCTTCGAAAAAACTGTTTTACAATGATATCCTCTGGCCAATTGGATGAGTTAAGCAATTCCAATATTTTATCATTTGGAACATCCACTCTATAGCTCTGGATGCACTCTTTTGTCATGGTATTATCAAGATTTCCCAGATATATGGATTTAGTAGTATTTACACGAGATTCTCTCGCAACTAGAACTGGCTCATCATGCAGTTTGGTACTGTTTTCTTCTGTATTGCTTTGAATCAACAGAGACACTGGAGGCTTCGCCTTTAAGCAAAGTAAGGTCTTACTGGCCTGGGGGATTGTTTTGATAACTTTTCCGTTTTTGTCTTTGTTTGAATTACCTGTAAAAGTATTCTTAAAACTTGACAGCTCTTTTTGCAAAATCTTATCATCCAACTCTTTAATCTTACCATTTAAACTTTTTGAATACGCTAAATAGTCATCATTCGTTTCCATTGCTTCTCTCCCTTTTTTATCATTGGACTCCATATTACTTAAGATCTTCTCCACCTTTTCATTAACATCCGAAAAGCCTTGTCCCATTAATTGCGTTTGTCCATCATCCCATGCTCTAATTCCGCTCTGCTTGGCCTCAGTACTGTTTTTAATACTATCACATGTATCCTGTACTGCAGAGATATCAGTTTTTATATTGTTAATGTTCTGATAATTGGCTTCCACCATTTTTAAAGTTTTGGAATTTATTTCCCCATATTTTATACTTAGCGATTTAACTTCCTCAATTGCCGAAGCTAAAATTTGAAAATTATCGCTCCCTTCCCTATTGTTACTTTTAATACAATCTTTGCAAATGTATTTGACACGGGGAGATCTTTTCTTCGCTGTAACACATTTTTGTTCTGACCCAGTAAGGGTGGAACATTAATACATAAGTAAGTCTCACACGCATCACATTTAGCGTGATAATATGAGTCTGTTTCTTCAGCATTACAGGCTTTGCATTTCACCATAATTTTGCCTGTTATTTGCCGGACTATAGAGGAAGGCAATTTAAGATGGAATAAATAAAAATGTATTCTAGTCTGCCGGATTGTAAAAACCAGATAAGGCTTGCTTGTTTGCTGATAGCAGGTGCAACAAAGAAAGAATGTCTATTTCAACTGCTATTGTTCTCCTTTAAAACTGAACTAATTCAAAGAAAACAAATGTTAATTAATCATGAGGTTGATACAAAGTGCCGTGTACACCACAACATTCAATCTGTGAAAAACTCAAAATAATTGGATTACTACAGGCACCAGAAACAAATGTAAAACGCGGTGTAAAACCGTTCAACTTCAACGATACGTTAATATGCCACATATAGTTTATAATATTGTTACGTTTTTCTCGTGGGTTCTGAACGAAATTACAACTTTTACTATTTTAAACTAATGCTCTCTTTATTCTTTATCACTGTGTACAATTAAACATACTAAACTACTCTTATAACTTTACAACTAATAGCTCTTTACAATTCAACACTCAATGATTAACACGCTTTCTGCCTGCTATTTATATACAATCTAAAATCTATCGCGAATACTCCGGAAGAAGCGAGGCCATTCTATATGATTCTCGACCAGGGCATCGAGATAATTTCTCAGTTCCTGAATCTTCGCGACCGGCGATGACTCATACGTAGACCCGACAAGGCTAGTTCTATAGGGTAGCACAAAAACATTCGGATGGTTGCTAGCCGTGACAGTATTAATTTAGCAAACTAAATCTAATGAAATATAAATTCGTTTAAATTATATATAAATTCTGAATTTAAATAAATTTGTATTTAAATAAGTAGGGATTATTTATTATCATCATTGGCATTAAAGTTATAATAATAATAATAATAATAATAATAATAATAATCTTTATTTCAAGTCATCGTTACAATAGTGCAACAGAAAAAATTAAATGACGTCGCACATACAAGTACATAGGTATTGGTTACGGTCACATTGAATTACAAATTTCTACAAAATTCTCTCAAATCATAAGATTTCAGGTTAACCAACAATGTTCTAATTTCTTTCTTAAATATTTTATGAGATTGTATTTGTTTGATGTTATTTGGCAGAGCATTAAACAATTTTAAGCACATATAATGAGGACACCTCTCTGTTAGTGTAAGTCTATGCGATGGGTAGCTGACTTCCAAGGTTCGTGTGTTATAGCTATTTTTTTGTTTAATATCAAAACTGTTTCTATATTTAAAAAATAACATCAGACATTCATAAATGTAAATTCCATATACGGTCATTGCTCCTAATTTCTTAAACTTGGTTTTGCAACTCTCTAAATGGCCACTGTTCGTAATTAGTCTTATCAACCTTTTTTGAGCTACAAACACACTCTGTGTCAGACTCTCCCTTCCCCAAAAAATAATACCGTATTTCAAAACCCATTCAAAGTTCGCAAGGTACAGCATCCTGAGTGTCTTTTCGTTCACATATCTACCCATGACCCTTATCCCATAACAGATCGAGTTCAACTTCCTGATTGATACGACCAATTAAGTTCTCATCTATATAAATGCCTAAAAACTTTGCATTATTTGATAGTTCTACTTTTATTTGGTTCAGTTCTATCATTTGCGGCTTTACTGCTGTAGATTGTTTAGTTCTAAACATTAAAATATTTGTTTTTTTCTTTATTTAAAATTAGTCTATTTCTATTAAACCACTCTGTAACTGAATTAAAAAAAATATATTGTGACTGGGTTAGTAAATCGTCCATTTTTTTGTGCCGATGAGTAGGTTTGTATCATCTGCATATTTCACAATGTGTTGATACGATCTACTTATTAAAAGGGGTAGGTAATTTACAAAGATTAGGAACAGACTTGGACCCAGTATACTGCCCTGCGCTATTCCTATTTTATTTTCTAAAATTTGAGACTGTGATGATTTACCCTTTTGTTATGCATACACATTGTTTTCCGTTGTTTAAATATGAACTAAACCACTCTTTTGCATTTCCTCTGATTCCATACAGTTCCAATTTTTCAATTAATGTTTTCCTATCCAGTCATAGGCCTTTGAGAGGTCGAGTAGCATGCCAAGAACCAATTCTCCATCCTCAATGAGATTTAATATATGTTTAATGAATTGAAATATTGCTGTTTATGTAGATTTATCTTTTAAGAAACCATGCTGGTATTGGTTAAAAATGTTAACTTCCTTTAAAACAAACGGCCAATCTATTACTCATTGCTATTTCAAACATTTTTGATAAACTGGGTAACAAACTTATTGACCTATAGCTGTCTAGATTCTTAGGGTTTCCTTTTTATGGTTTGATAAGGGCAATTTTTAAGTTTTCAGGAAATATTCCAAATTTAAATGAATTGTTAATTATCTACGATAGTACCTACCTTTCCTATACTCTATTTCGAAATGATGCGAAGTAATAAATCATTTTCTGATGGCTGATACATAGGCGTACATAATTACGTACATATACGTACATATTTTAAACGTTTACCTGTCCTAATACTCGGACTTTCCCTGCATTATATTTATCACACTTAGGTTTTTTTATTACTATTGTAAACATTCAAATTTGACGATTTTTTGTATGCATACCCTAAAGTTTAAGTAATTGTAATTTTTCAGTTATATTTGTTCTTCCGAAGAAGACACAGTGTGTTTGTTTCATTTCATAGTTTCAATTAAAATGGCTAATTCAGTTTTCTCTCCAGTGAAACCAGCGAGCAAATGTCCATTTTCTGTTAATGAAAAGAATATTATTCTTAATGTATATGACGCCCTCAAACATCAAAATCCTCTGTATAGCGTTGATACTGTGGTGGAAATGTGTTCGCAAATGACGGGTGTTTCAAAAACGTCGATATATAAATTAAGGTGTGAACGAAAAAGTGGAGCTGTAAAACCACCTATACCATCTTCAGGAAGAAAGACGGTGCCTATCGATGAAGACTACAAACTTATAATTAGAAGAACAGTACGTTCCTTTTATTTTAATAAAGAAATACCAACCATCGACAAAATTTTAGGAGCCTTGAAGCAAGACCAAAATATGTCTCCAACGATAAGCAGGAAGAAATTGTGGACAACTTTAAAACAAATGAATTTCAGCTGGGAAAAACAAAGCAGAAAATTGCTCCTAATCGAAAAAGATGAAATTATTTGCTGGAGGAGACATTACTTAAGACAGATGAAGCAGTTTCGAAGTGAGAATAGAAAGATTTATTATCTGGACGAAACATGGCTTAATGAAGGATATACGGTTGGGAAGATTTGGCAAGACAAAAATATTTCAAGTTTTCGTCAAGCATTCTTAGAAGGCTGGTCCACCGGACTAAAACCACCATCTGGGAAAGGAAAGCGACTGATTATTACATACCTTGGAAGTGTTGATGGTTTTGTTGAGGGCGGTTTGTTAATGTTTGAGTCAAATCATTCTGGCGATTACCATGAAGACATGAATGGCGATGTGTTCGAAGAATATTTTGAACAAATGTTAGATCTCATTCCACCTAATTCTGTGATAGTGATGGACAATGCGAGTTATCATTCCAGAAAAGTTGACAGAATACCAACTAATTCATGGAGAAAAGCGGATATTATTCAGTGGTTTAGACAGAATAACATACCATTTGACGAAAGTATGGTGAAAAAGGAACTGTTGTCCATAGTGTCCTCAAATAAAGCTCGTTTCACCGAGTATGTAGTTGACAAAATTGCACAGAAACGAAATATTACTATTCTTCGTCTGCCTCCGTATCATTGCGAATTAAATCCCATTGAACTTGTTTGGGCCCAAGTAAAAAGTTATGTAGCAAGGAGAAAAACGACGTTTAAAATGAAAGATGTTAAAATTATCTTTGAGGAATCTTTAAAAAATGTCGATTCTGAAAAATGGCGTAAGTGTATTGGGCATGTTATAAAAGAAGAAGAAAAGATGTGGAAGCTAGACCATTTAATTGACCTAATTGTAGAGCCTTTAATTATATCCTTGGAACATGACGAAGATTCGACGGATTTTTCTGACGACGAAAATGATATATCATAGTTCTCTACATAACTGTTTACACAAAATCGCAATTCTTATACCTTATTATATAAATATTATATGTGATAAAATGTTACAGTAATACTAACTGTTTTTGAATATACATAAATAAGTGAATAAATAAAAGTACTTAGGTAAAACAGGTATTTTAAATTAAATACCCAAACGTACGCTACTGCAGGTAGAAAATGGCCCCTTTGCTAATAAAGCCTATTGTTTGCAGCGGGATTGCCATACAAAACAGGGTGGAATGGTTAAAATATAATACAGCAGGCTATAACAGCTGTGGCTAAATATTTAGAAATGACAAAAATTTATTTGACCACTCTGTTAGCGTTTTGCATTTATAAGTAGGTTTTATTACTCCGCACCATTTCGAAATAGAGTATAATACAGGAGCAATCAATTTTACAATGCTGATAGGAATTTCCTCCAGTCCGCTACTGTGTTTATTTTTTATTTTTTTTGATATTTCAACAATATCATTAGGTAACACTGGCTTTAGAAACATAGATTTAGCGTTATCTTTTATCTTACTGCAAAACGGAACATATGGTAACTTTCTTAAAAGTTCTGGAATGACCGATAGTAGATACTTATTATATTTGTTGGCAATACATTCGAGTTTCCCTCGATTTTTATTTCAGAAACAGGTGACTTTTCCCGACATTTCTTTGCAGATAGCCCACATGCATTTCATTTTATTGTCGGAGTTCCTTACCTTATTTTCAAATTCTTTTGTTTGTAATAATGTTAGCATTTTAAGATATTCTTTTTTTTTGTTCATTATATAAAGTTTTATACTGTTGGTTATGTCTGGATAGTGTTAATAAGAGGTCTAACTGCTGTTTACATTTTATGATGTCTGCATCGTTATGTGATTTTGTTAGAATTTTCTTTGCTTTTTTTTTAACTAATTTTCGAGGAAATCTCTGATTGAATTACAATATTTATAAAAAGATTCCATTGTTTATTTACATCCTCTTTCTCGGTGTTAAATATATCTAACCAATTCTGTTATTTTAAGCTGTTCACAAAACTTTGTTTATGTTCTCTATTAAAGCACCTTGTGTATTTCGGAAATATTTTCGTAATTATGTTCGTTTCAAAAATAATTTTTTGAGCGGTGTGATCCGACATATGGTTTTCAAATACTAGAGCGTCTATATATTAGGTGTTTGTGAAAATATTGTCAATACAGCTCGCACTCCCGTGTCGTGTATTTTCCAAGATGGTTAAGTTTATGTTAAAATAATTCATAATAGAGAGTTCAGTTCTTATTCTATTTTCTTGAAAAAGTTCAATATTAAAATCTCGTGATATGAATACTAACTTTTTTTCTTTAAATATGTCAGATAACACCGATTCAGTTTTATTCAAGAAAATGTATCACCCGATGGCGGTCTATATATGGATATGAATATTATCCCTATCTTACCAAAATTACATTCAACAGCCGAACCCTCTAACACGCCGCTCACAGAAGTTCTATTTATTTTCGTCCTTTCTGTACAATTCACTCCTTTCCTGCAGTATATAGCTGAGCCCCCATGTTTTCCCTCGTCTCGACAGAACATTGACACTAAATTAAAATTTTGGATTTTATGATTCTTCAGTTAGTTATTCTGTTGATTTCCAGTGTTCAGATACCCATAACACTTTGCACTCTGGATGATCCTTTAACATGTAATTAATTTTCTCCACTGAATTTACTATCGATTGCACATTTTGATGAATTACACTTATGATGTTCTTGGCTTTCTGTGGACTTTTAGTTACGTTCGGTGCATTAATGAGTGTTTGCTTCACATATTCTAAAAAAGATCCAGGACCCGAATAGTTGACATGGTTTTGAAATTGTGCCAGTCTCTTTTGGAAAACTGGACAATTATTATTTCTTGCTGAGTGATTGCATTATTCTGGTGTATATTTCATTCTAATACAGTTTGGACATTTCCATTGTGTTTCGGTGCAATCTTTACAGGCGTAGACGACTATATCAAAATCGGCCTCTCCTATTGGTCGATCTATCTCGTATTACACTATGTCCTCGAGATGCAATCAATTTGTCGCAAGAGTTCTCGCAGTCTAGAGGTTTAGATAGTTGGGTCCCACTTGGACGGCACGGGTTCAAACCCAGTTGCTTTTTTTTATTTATTTTTTTAAATTATGTTTCTAAACAATTTTTTCTTGATTTTTGGGTATGTCTTGGGTTAGCACCTGGTTAGTTTCCTTTTCTTGAGCCCCCGAAGCGAGCGGAGGGCCATGCGGATCGACCAATAGGAGAGGCCGATTTTGAAATAGTCGGCTACGCCTGTAAAGGACCTTTAAATGCCAATCTTTACCAACGTGTTCCTCACCACATTTATGGCAGCATAGCTTTTCTTGGCAGTATTTAACCACGTGTCCAAATCCGGAGCACTTGAAACACAACATTGCAAGATTTAAACGTTCTTGGACGTAGACCGTAACCAAATCAAAATTCACTGTCTGCCTTTTTAAAAACCATTTAGTAATATTTGCAGGGGCTTGTAAAATCCAATTTTCTTTGTTTGGATTTCTACATTGTTTCTTTGCAATAACTGTAATTTTAGCACTGACTTTACATTGTAGTTAATTTTCTATCTCTATATTAAGTCTTATTAGTTCCTTTAGAAAATCTTGGTCGGTTAGGCCTTTCTCTATTCCGGTGATTATAAACATTGGGTTTGTACTGTCCATGTCTTTTACCTTAAAGTTAGTTTTATCTGGATCATCCATTTCATCTATGCGAATTATTGTTTCTATTTTTGTTGTAGTTTTTGGAGATCCATTGTTCAGTTTGTTTAATACTCGTTTCGTCTGAGAGTATTCTTATTTCTTTTCTTTGAGTTGCGGCCGCATATGTGAAATTTTGAGGTTTTTTTTTGTTCAATGGTGTTGTCTGAATTTTGTGGCACGTCCTGTGTTAACCCACATTTTTCGTGTTCGTTATATTTTGCCAGCGTGATTCTATTTAAGTTTATGTTATTGTTTTCTAGTTGGCCCATTTGATATACTAAGCTGGTTACTGATTTGTGAAGGTAAAAGGTTGCTTTTCTAATTTGTGTTATAATCTTCGCTTTGCGTCTGTTTTATTGCCGTCACTAGTATCACCCATTCTGCCTTTTTACGGAACTTTTGCGACCGTTTATACCACTAAAAACCCTAAATTCCACGCGAACTATCGGAAACGTTGTTTGTATGTTCACAGAAAAGTTAATAGTAAAATTTGTACAATTTTTTATTACAAAAGGATCTTTTGATTTTTCAGATACATTTGTATTATTCATTGTTAAAATATTTGTTGAAATACTTGATTGTTTCATTGTCTTCAACATTCATAGTAGAGCTTGGATGGTAAATTATTGTCGATAAATCGCAATATTCTCTCAGAAGTTGCTGTTTTGTTTGCAATGGATTCATTTACGTATCCTTCCACTACAGTAGAAGGTTTCCATCCACCAAGTCTTTTCAGCGCCATTAAGTCACCTCCTGCGTCGACCAGAATTGTAGCGGATGTCCTTCTGAAACAATGACCGATGCACGAAGCAGCATCGGTCACTTTTAAGTACTTTGCAATATTTTTGCAGATAAATCTCGCGATTTGAGCGGTTTAAGGTTAATTTGATGGATACACGATGCATTATAACGCACGACTGTGCGTTAGTATTCTTTACGCATAGTTGGGTGTAAGAATGGGTTTACTTATTGAGTAAACTGTACGTAAGAAAATGTGTACTAATATAAGAATAGAAAAATACAAATAAGTTCACTTTACATTAACATAGTGTACATCCAGATTTAAAGATTAAAATAAAATTGTAACTATTAAAGCTGGAATTATTTAAAACACTGTGACTTTATAGTGTATACAATCACAACTCTCCTAAGCGTCTTAATACTATCTAAATTAAGTCCCCACAATAGATCATTTACATAGAGTATGAACAAAAGTGGATCGAGAACAGAACCCTGGGGGCATTCCTTGTTTTCAATATGTTTAAAAAATAATTTTGGCTTGTCTTTGTATGCGTATTCTTTGGTTTATATTCTTTAGATATGACTATTAAATTAGCACACGTTGTCATGAATGCCACAGTATTGCATTTTACTAGGAGTAGTCGTGTGATCTAGGGCTTTCAATGCATTTGAGAAGTAAAAAATAAAGACCTCCGACTCTTTGGTATTTATCAACGTTTTTCATATATATAATTTGGTCATTCAAGATGTTATATGGTTTAAAAATTGTAATGTTCAACCTCAATATGCGTTTGTTAGTTGTATTGTTAACTTGCATTTTTTTTTAGATTTTTGGGTACTTATAATGCGGACACTCGAAAACGGAGTAACATAAAAGCTGCAGGAAATGTGACAAGCAACTGATAGGTTTTGTGATACAATCGTTTCTACCGTGGTAGATCCAGTGGAGCTGCTGAATTCGTTCTCCTAATTACAAGGGTGCATATTGTATATAGACTTTTAAACACTCCTTTACAAGCCTATAAGTGCGATTTCGGCCAAAAATTTGCCTTCATCTAATGTAAACAGTTATCTTGATTTAACCATTCATATGGACACTTGCTGGGATAGATGGAAACACATTAGCATAATGAGCAGGTGG
>JAEQML010082064.1:0-10964 GCA_016904865.1 Pissodes strobi
ACTGATGACCCAGGTAAGGAATCCTACGCGAATCGTTGCCCAGTATTCTGCCGTGTTAAGAAAAAACGCCTTAACTACAATTTTTTTGAAAATTGAGGTACAAGTGCCATTAAAAAGATAATGATATTTTTCAACTAAATGAGAAGCAAAAACACCTTATCTTGCCTTAGTTTGGAAATTATGACCAAAAATAGTTTCGCCTCAAGTGTTATTCTGGCGGTAATGTTATTTAAGAATGCCCTATCTACAAATATTAACGAAAAAGACCTCAACTTGTTAAAATAATCCTCAACTCGACGAAGCGTTTTAAATCGTGTTAATTTAAAACGCCTTATCTTACGAGGCATGCGTAGTAACGGTGTTTACGCTACAGTTAAGGCGCTTTTGTTTAATAACAAACTGGTCGTTTTGACTACGTAACGAGTTTGATTTTATGAAATTAATATATAGTGTTTGTCAATTTATTAAAAGTTTAATTATTAATTATAATAGAGTGAGTTGATTAATTGGTGGCTTTAAAAATTTTGAACCATAAGGAATAATAGACAGGTAAGTGTTTCATGCTATGATTTTTTTGCGGTTTAGACATAACCTATAAAAGCGTCCGTATTACTTATATTCGAGTTTAAAAAAAGGAAGGTTCTACAACGGTTTAAAGAAATCGCACAGTTTATTATTAAACCGTCCTTTTTCCAACTCGAATTAATAAAGCTAATATTGACAATTCTCGGAATTGTTACAATTAACAATGTAAAGGCCATTGTTAAACGATGTAAAGCAATAATTATTATACTATTAAGTATTATCACGACCAGCAAAAAGCGCCTTAATGAAACTATCATCACGTATATAATTTTTTAATGATATTTATGCCGTTTTTATTTAATTTTTTTTCTAAATCTGTTTTGACCGTGATATTTTAAGACTTTAACAGTTGAAATTTATCTTGCTTACAGAATGTCACGTGGAAAAAAAATCCTGGAAATTGCAAAACTGCCTTCAGATGGGACTGTATCAGAATATCGCGAAGATCTCAATTTCACTCAAAATTTTAAACCTTCAGATATGATTTTTGATGACAGTGATATACCCATGCCAGTTCTTGGTAATTATCCTACTGGAAAAATAGTTCAACAAGCAAATCTAAACAACTTGTCCCTTCAACAACAATTATTCAAGGATGATAATACTGTTCATTACCCAAAAATTATTATTCATAGTAAAGTCATATTAAAAAACGGTGTAGAAGAGCCAATTTCCACTAATATTCCCGTGAAGCAATGGTGGTATTAACTGTAACGAAAATTACAATATTTTGACTGAAAAATATGGTTGCTTATCCTGATGACAGAGTTGACATTACGAATTTCAGTTATGATAACAATTTACCAAATGTACCCGAAAAGACAGAAACGGATATTGAACTATGGAGTACAACAGATAAAAATTTGGGAGAGATATTATTATTTAACGAAAATGTTGACCTGATTGAAAAACAAGCAGCTCTTATTGAACCTACAGGATTAGTCCATGACTTTAAAATAGCTGATGGGACAGTAGGAGAGAACTTATGAGGGGACATAGTAGAAAATCAAGACAAAAGCAATCTAAGGAAACATCAGAAAATCGCAGCGGATATGAAGGAAGATAAAAATCAAGAAAGCGCAGAGGAAAATGAAAACGACTCAGATGTGGGGGAAAATCAGGGTGAAGAAGATACGGGACAACACGAAAACAGAAATTTGTTGTATACAAAAAAAGGAGATTTGCGTAAAAGAAAAAGATGCAGTGAATCAAGAAGTTCTAAAAACAAAAAATGGGAGAGAAGTTGCGAAATTCCCATTCTTTGCCGCCTCCATGTACCTCCAAGTGTAAGAAAAAATGCTTCACAAAACTAGACGAAGAAGAAAGACAAAAGCTTAATAAGGAAAACTGGAACCTATCCTGGAAAGGAAGACATATGTTTGTAAATCGAAGCATTGAGCAAAGTGCTGTAAAACGAAGAACCACTAGTGGTGTTTTAACTGAGGACAGCAAATTAAAAAGGAACAATACAAATAATTTTCTGCTAAAAGATAAGAAAGGAACTTTGATTTCAGTCTGTCGTACATTTTTCCTAACGACCCTTGGTTACTCAAAAATAATAACACAGTTATTAAATCATCTATATCCTCCAAAAACTCAACAAATTCCATAACAGTAAATGATAATCGAGGTAAACATTCTAACAGAAAATGTGTTGACCGACAATTGCTAGAAAGACATGTAAATTCATTTCATCCGTGTGTCTCTCATTACCGCAGAGAGCATGCGCCAGTTCGTAAATATCTTCCTTCTGATATCACTGTTACACAAATGCATAAAGATTTTATAGAAAAGTATAAAAATGTTGCTTGTTCTTATTATACCTACAGAGCTTTTGTGAGAGATCAAATGAACATTTCGTTTACAAAACTGGGCAACGAAGAATGCGAGCAGTGTGAGGTGTTCGAACAACATGATAAAACTCATACTATAAACAACCTAGATTTAGATAACTGTGGCACGTGCAAAAAGTGGAAAACTCACATTAGTAAGGCCACTGACACAAGAAAGAAATATAGAGAAGACGCCGACTCTACAGAATGGACGCCAATGAGAACATGTGTGTCCGCAGATCTTCAAAAGGTAATAATGCTGCCTCGCATCGATACGTTTAAGCAGGTATTTATAAAAATATTATTGTTGTTAAATAAATTTTAAAAATGTTTATTTTTCAGGTATTGTTTACACAAAGAATTATTGCGTTCAACGAAAGTTTTGTGGCAGTGGGAAAGCATCAAAAAAATTTGGGCCCATCAGCTGCTATATGGCACGAGGCATTAGCTGGACGCAAAAAGGAAGAACTTTGTAGCGCTTTTCATAAGTACTTGCTTAGCCAGCGTGACGTTTTGTCCATTAAAACATGGCTTGATAATTGTGCTGCGCAAAATAAAAATTGGACTTTATTTTCCTTTTTTGCACATATAATTAACTCGTCCGATATTGCTACAAATGTATTAGAAATTTACTATTTTGAACCAGGACATTCCTTCATGTCAGTTGACAGTTTCTACCATCAGGTGGCACATTCTCTAAATTCTTATGGTTCGTCTTCAAACACCGGAGTTGGTGGGAAGGTTTACGACTTCAGTGACTTTCAAGGTACAAGCGAGCAAGTCAAAATGAAAAATGTAAAGGTCCTACCAATGCAGCTAAATGACTTTAAAAATTGGAAATACCACAGCTCATTAACGAAAATTAAGAAGCATACTCCAAGGCCATACCTTAGTGACATTGTCAAATTAAAATTTGAAAGAGGCAGTTTTAGTTTATGGTATTCTTACGAATACAATTCCCAGTACACTGAGTTAAATTTTTTAACAGCTAAATATTTGAGAAGTTCAATCGAACCAACTGTAAGGTCACAACCTAGAGGTGTCACTAAGTCGAGAAAGGAGGATATTATAAAAAAAAAATAATGCCCTTTGATGCCAGAAAATCGGAGACATTTTTGGAGGGGACTGTCGGTTTCTAGTGAAGTTGTAGACTTGTCTCAGGATATTGACTGTTAAATGAATCATTCTAGTTATATTCATTATTTTGCCGTGTTTAAAATGTATACAATAAAAAAAGAATTAAATAATTTTTTTCATTATTAAATATTAAATTAAGTATTACTTTTAATATGATAGCTTTCTTATAAGAGATAAGGTGTTTTTAAGCAACAAATGCAGGTTTCAAAACGTATCCTTATGATACGAAAACCACTCATGTGTACATAAGGTGTTTTAAGTCAATTAGTATGGATACCAAAAATGCCTTATCTACAATTATTATCCATGGTTAAAAAATAAGGTTTAAAAGTACTCAAATTAAGAAACATTTTTATAAAATTATTGGTTTAAATAGGTTTTCAACTATTTTTATTTAAAGATACGGATGCTACAACTCTATAAAGATATCACGCCGTTCTGGACATTCTACTTTTTATCAGATAAGGCGTTCTTCGTTAACACGGCAGTATAGTGAGTTATATCAATATCTTTTAAAATATTGCAAAGAATCTGAAAATGCAATAATATACATGGTGTTCCATTACAAAAAAAAATAAGTTGGGTGAATAACTTTTTAAAAACCCTGTATATCACAATGCGACATGACAATAAAAACTTGGCAGGTAATCCTACAAAATGATTATTGATTCATTCCGAAAGAATAAAAAATAACAAAGTTACACCCATTTAAAATGTGGACAAACTAATTTGATGGCACTGTACAGGGTCCGCCAACGAGGACTGAACAGGGCATTATTTTTGTCTTTCCTTGTATTTTTGGAGGAAACGAAAATAGCAGTTCAATGTAACTTCTTTCGTAGAATTTGAAAATGTCGCTTAGAAAACAACTGAACCTCGAACAAAAGAGTTACGGCGTACATTCTTGTTTTTTTAAATGGAATACCCATTTTTTATCTCATATTTCAAAAGCGACCATTTTTTTACGTATGCTACGGTATAAATTTTATTGATTCCTTTTATGGAAATATGTTTTTTTACAACAAAAAAGCGATTTAACTCTTAATTTTCACGGCATATTATATAGGTAAAAATCACCTATAGGTAAGAATTACCTGTATTATCTTTCACTGTCATGACAGTTTTAAATTTTGACCAAATGAAATATTCATTAGAGGAACGATTAAAAATTGTTACCCTTTTCTACAAAAGTGGAGAGAATGAAAGAGAAGCTAAGCGAAGATATTTTGCCACCTATCATAGAAACATTTCCGTAAATACGATTTTAAGAATAAAAAATTTATTTGAAGAAACAAAATCTTTGCGTGATAAAAAGAAAAGTTTACAAATAAGAAGGATTCGGGACCACGCCATCGTAAATTATTTTACACATAATCCTACTAATTGTTGCCGATGCAGTTCCAGATATTCAGTATGGTCATGCAAGAGGAAGAGTTAATTTCGGAACTGTTCGCAGACATTTAAAACGATACAAAATGGCCCCCTTCCACGTTCTTCCTGTTCAACACATAAAACCTGATCAGAAAGACTTACGATTCAGATTTGTGTCACAAATTCTAATTAGACAACAAGAACATGACCCTGAATTATTTTAGAAAATTTTGTGGACAGACGAGGCTTGTTTTACAACTTCAGGCATGTTCAACCGTCATAATAAGCACTATTGGGCAACTGAAAATCCAAGAAAATTTGAGCCAATGAAAAAACAAGGAAGAACTTCTGTGAATGTTTGGTGCGCGATGATAAATAACAAAATTTTAGGGCCAATATTTTATAATGGAACATTAAATGGTCAAAGATACCTGAACTTCCTTCAACACCAAATCGAAAATCTGCTGGAAGAACTACCTTTGGAAACATAACGCACGCTTATTTGGCAACAAGACGGAGCTCCGCCGCACGCCATCCGTGCTGTTGTTGATTTCTTAAATGAGCGACATGCAGAATGGATTGGGCGCAACGGAACAATTGCTTGGGCGCCAAATAGTCCGGAGCTGTCACATTTGGATTCGTTTCTCTGGGGCCACCTTAAAAATGCAGCGTACGAGCAGAGAAACAATAATATTGAAGAAATAATGGAAAAAATTGTAATGAAATTAATAGACTAAATCACGAAAATAATATTTTAGCGGCAAGTTTAGAAAGACTCCAAAGATGCTCCCATATTTATTTTGTTCTGTGTTAATAATGCTACCTGTTACGTAATATAAGTATCTACCTATTGTTAACTAAATGTTTCCATAATACCTATAGTAAGAGACAATGACACTTGTTCACACAAAAATATAATACTGCGCTAATATTGATCAATAAAATTTATATCGTAGCATACGTAAAAAATGCTCGCTTTTGAAATATGAAACAAAAGAATGGGTATTCCATTTAAAAAAAAAAAAAAAACAAGAATGTACTCTTTTGTTTGAGGTTCAGTTGCTTTCTAAGCGACATTTTAAAATTCTACGAAAAAAGTTACATCGAACTGCTATTTTCGTTTCCTCCAAAAATTCAAGGAAAGTCAAAATTAATGCCCTCTTCAGTCCTCGTTGGCGGACCCTGTACCCATTTTCGATGATATTACGGGGTATCTCACTTACGAGTAAAGATAGAGAGTTGCGGTTCTCGCAATACTGAGCTACTTTTTCGTGAAAAGAATGATGGTATAAACAAAATTTTCATAGCCCGCTTTGTTTCTGAGATACAGGGCAAAATTGAAAATATTGCATTTTAGGACCACCCTCGTATCTCCGTTATCCTTTAACATATCGCAAAGCTAAACAATTGCCCTTATGCAGTTTTTTACATAAGTGAGATACCCCGTAATATCATCGAAAATGGGACACCTTGTACAATGTTTTTGACAGAAATTCTTTATATGGAAAATCTTTACATTGATATATGTTTTTTTTGCCTCTGTCTTAATGTATGTTAATTAAAGTTAGTTTCGATTATTTTTACTTAATTTCTCAAATTCAATTTAAGAGAAGCGCGCGTAGCGCCTGTTGTCTCTTTTCTCTGCTTAATTAGGGATGGTTTTGGTTAGTCTGGGTTGGTTTTGGTTAGTTTAGGTTAGTGTTGGTTAGTTTTTTGGATTAACTCTGGTTAGTTTGGAGAAATAAAGAGACAAGCGCACATAGCGCTCTGGTCTGTGCTCTGGTTAATTAAGGTTAATTTTGGTTAATCTGGGTTAATTTTGATTGGTCTGGACGGATTTTGGTTAGTTTGGGTTACTGTTGGTTTTGTTTTGATTAATTTCGAATAATTGTGGTTGGTTTGGGTTAGTTAAAGTACGTTTGGGTTAGCTTCGGTTAGTTCGGGATAGTAAAGAGAGAAACGCACGTAGGTGGATAAGGATTAGAGAGGTAAAGAGTTACTTTCTTTCTATAAGATTTCGGCTCTTCTAAAATTTATTATTATTTTTTAATGAGAATAATGTATTTGCAGCGAAAAATTTTGAATTTTCTGCGTTAAGAGAGGTACTCTAATGCCAAAAAAAGAAATTAATTTCTTCCTAACGGATTTCCGCTAAAGGAAACTTGACCCGGGATATCAACTTTAGTTTGGCAGAAATAATTTAGAAAAAAGCTAATTCTCTAGATTATCTATGCAAGTTTTGAGAACACTGTATTGCAATTTTTTTTGTGCGGAAATTTTCCGTATGGAAGATATTAAAGTTCAATTAGCTGTCATTTAAATGGTTATAGATTTCAGAAACACTGGTTAGTTTTGGTAATTTGCGGTAAGCTTATTTAATTGGTTTTGATTAGTTTCCGCTTGTTTCGATTAGCTTAATTAAAATAAAAATTTGTTTCTAGAGCAAAACACTTTCCGTGTTTAGGAGGGTTTGTAGAAATTAAAAAATAATAATTTGTAAATATACATAACTTTCGTTCAGCTGAAATTATTTAAAAAACTAGGCCTATAGATTAAGTTTACAGAAATACAGTATCGCAGTTTTTCTGCGGAAAATTTTCATATGGCAGATATTTTCATTATTTTCTGTTTATGGTTCTGGCTAGTCCGGGTTATTTTGGGTTTCATGCTATATGCAATAAATAGATTTCTGGGAAGATCAATGAAGTAAATAATTCTGCTCGTAAATGGCTAAATAATTTCATGAAGTAAATTTGATCTTAGGATATGTATTTTTTCTGCGAATATTCAGAAAAATGTTAAACTTATATTATATTGTGTTAGGTTAAGTTTCCTATGTTAAAACTTATATTATATACGTGAATGCACTTTTTCAGTATAAAGGATCTGTTTAACTAAAATCAGTTTCACATTTATTTTATCGACAGGAAAGGTCACATTTTCATAGCAAGTTTGTGGCTTACCCGATTCTCATCAACCGATATCATTTTGTTCCATTTCTCCTGCTTCATTTTGTAAGACTTTGTTAGGTAATTAAGTAAAAACTCGAGTCGCACATCTTCAGCATCGTCTTGTTTGTCATCTTTCTTTTTGTCGTCGCCCATGGCATCGAATCTCGCGCAATAATTTACCTTTCAAGTCGAAGTGCTGTCAAGATGAAATGTGACGAAATTTTTATAATGGTAAATAGCTCGCTAGGCAACCTGGACTATCGATCATGCCGGTCGATACGCTTTCCTGCAGGTGTAAATTAACAGGGCAGTTTTGGTGTATTCAAAATTCCAGTGGTGTGGTGACTAATGGAAATTAATATATTCGATGCAATACAAAAATTCGGTAACAGTTTACTATATGGACGCACCCTAAATTTTGCGATTTTTGGACTTTAAACTGTTAAACTCTATAAAAATGCGTATTTTAAATCGTTTTTTGAAGGTGCAAACCTATATTAACCAATATTTATAATATACAGAGCGTTCTAAATCAGCGACCGTTTATTAAATTATTACCCCTGGCCTAATTGTTTACTATATGGGCGCACGCTAAATTTTGCGATTTTTGTACTTTAAACTGTTAAATTCTATAAAAATGCGTATTTCAAATCGTTATTTGATGGCGCAAACCTATATTAACCAATATTTATATTATACAAGGCGTTCTAAATCAGCGACCGCTTATTAAGTAATTACCCCTGGCCTAATTGTTTACTATATGGACGCACGCTAAATTTTGCGATTCTTGTACCTTAAATTGTCAAATTCGATAAAAACGCGCATTTTAAATCGTTTTTTGATGGCGGAAACCCATATTAACCAATATTTAAATTATACAGGGAGTTCTAAATCATAGAGCAGCTAACTCAGACGACATAAAAGTATCCAATAATGGCTTTAAATAACCAATTTTAAAGAAAACCAACTAAAGCTAAGCAATTAACTAAAACTAACTGAAACGTTAGTTTGGATTATCTGAAGATAACTAAGAGTAGGCATATCGAAAAAATAAACTAATGCTAAACTAACCCAAACTAACCGAAATGATTCAGCAATACTCTTAACGCCACCTCTTACTGCTGGCTTAAACTAACCGAAACCAATTAAAATGGTTTCGCTTAGGCTTGCGCAAAATAACACAAGCCAATTCAGTCTAAGCAACTCAGTCTAACCAACACTAACCCAAGCTAACCCAGACTGACAAAAACTAACCAAAACTAACGCAGACTAACCAAAACTAACGAGTTAAGAAACAAGCGCGCTACGTGCGCTTGTCTCTTCACTACCCCAAACTAACTCAAACCAACCACAGCTAATCCAAACTAACCCAGATAGCAGAGGTACGTGATAATGACGTCATTTTCAAGTGACATCTCGTCGTAACTCGTCAGCTAACCAAAAAAACACGTCATTAAGACGTGATAAAACTCACGTGAAAAGATCGTCAGTAAAATAACGTCAGTCACGTCATTTTTTGGTCATAGATATAACGTCAAGAAAAAGTAATGTATTATTTTATATAGGATATATTATAAATAAATTTTACGAGAACCAACTTTTTGCAAACCTGTTTTTATTTAAATTTGTAAAATATTGACCAGATTTAGTTTGCATTGGATAAATACCTACATATATTAGGTACCTATATAATGATATTCTTTAAAAGTCAACCACGACAAATAAGGTTTATGTTTTGCGTAAAAAGTGCGTCCTAGTTTAATTGTATTTTTAAACAATTTGTCTATTTTACATAGCTCTTAATAGTTTTATTTTTTAAATCTACGCGCGCTTTATTTGAAGTCGGCGCTACTCAGTGATATAACCTAACCAATCCGGTCCTTTCCCTGTCCGTCTGTCACCGGTCGCCGTCCCCGATTCGCCATTTTGCCTTTTTGGCCTTCGTATTGGTCGGTCTTCGCTTTCCCTTCGTTTTCGGAGTAGGCGCGTAGGTGGAATGCATATACGTATAAAATAATATACCGCTAGTGCCCCATTAACACAACGAGTGGTATCTGAAGCAAAGAAAGAGAGATAGGCATATTAAGACCGCATAAGTTTATCCTTCCGTGTTAGCAAATCCCTTTTGCGCACACTCGAAATTCTCAATTTTCATTGGTTTGCTGTCGAAAGTGCCGGTGTCAGTCGGAAAGCCTCGGAAACGCCCAAACGCGTCAAAGACTTCAAAGATTCAAAGAGAAACAGTTGATAAGTCGACATTTTAATTTTAATATTTTATTTTATCAAATGTTCTGTTATTGTTTCTGATTCTTATCATTATCCGCTATTGCTTGTATGCACTCAATGAAATATACATTTCATTGTAAAATGGGCCGTAATAAACATTGTTTTCTTGTGGTGCAATCAAGAAAGAAGCATTAAACAATGACATAGGTATGTAGATTTTGTTGTTTTTAAAGAAATCATCACAAATTGTCTTTTGAATAGTGCGACAGGCGGCTATTGCTTATCCACTCCTATACAAATCAATGGTATAAATGCGCACAAGCGATGCCCAAGCCTATCACTTGAACTCAAGCCACCGAAGCATCCATGTCTCCGTAGCCGGACCCGCTGGGCTCGTCCAATCTAATCTAATGCAATTCCAATCACACTGGAACAGACTCGCGTCTTTACATGGCATTATGCCATTCTTGTATATACTCCTGTACATATCTTTTTACGTTGTATAGTGTGATTATCCTTTTATCTTCATGATTGCCTGCTCATAATGGGCAGATTTAAGCAGGTTTTTTCAATGTTTTCCCTGCATAACCACCCTGGCAGTAACAACCCCTTCAAGTAACCTTCGCTAAATCTTTTATAATGCTTTATGCAAACAACTGAGAAGACAACGCCTTTGAAGGGTCTTCCCATGTAAAGGACACAATTATTGCAGCACCACATACCCTATATAAAATTAGGCTAAGACCAGCCCCCTAAGGGTGCCTTACTGTTGGCAACGGCGTTGAGCTAACAACGCCTAAGCTTAACAACAGTATATTGTTTTCTATAATCATAAGGCATAATTAGATGTAGGAAATGTAGT
>JAEQML010082065.1:0-10964 GCA_016904865.1 Pissodes strobi
TGAAAATTTAAACAAAAACTACCAAATAGCGTTTTGACTGAATAATGTCACTTTTCAGTAAAATGACTTAAATGCCGCCGAATCACCATAGCAACACTATCATTTATTACGGCAAAGGGCCTCCGCCGTCATGGCCAACTCAGTTAAAAATTAACTTTGTCGTTTTTTGACATAAAAATAAAATATTTTTATAAAGTGTTATACATCACAAGAAAGGGAAAAAAAAGTTCTTTTTAAATGTGCTAAAAAACAAAATGGCCGCCATAAGAAAAAAAGAAGTTGATGCTGGTTTCTCATAACCGAAACGTCAGAACTAAAAACTGAATACATGGGTGCATCGAGCATAAAAAGTTGTCCTAACAATGTTTTTACAGATTTTAAAAATATCTTTAAATAAAAAAAATACAGCGCTTTTTCGAAAATACAACTTTTTGATTTTTTCAAAATATCTCAAAAACGAAAAAAGATCAAATCGTTATCAAAATGGCATTGAATTGGGAATTGAATGAACTACAACTTTCCCCATTTAACCGATCTTCTATCTCTTATAGTTTCCAAGATACCCATACATGTATACCCAATTTGGGCCACACTGTATATGTGGCAACATTGGGCATTTTAAGAGAGACTGTCCAGTACAACTACGACCTACAGCTTCATCCAGAGACAACAGCAGTTCAAAGCCAAGACAGGAAGAGTTGAAACGATATAACTTTAAGGCTAAGCACAGGGAAGGAAGATGGCATAGTAATACAGATGCTTTATCCAGAAGGTCATGTGAGGATAATTATAAACATCGCCAAAGAATTGACCAACGAGAAGGAATCACTCCCATTAGGCGAATCAAGTTTAAGGTTGATCAGCAGTGGACCACAGAGCAACTAAAGAAAGATCAGCTTGAGGATAATGAAATAGCACTGCTACTAAAAGCTAAGGAAGAACGTCGACCAAGACCAAGCTGGAGAGATATTTCAACTAAGGGATCTACTTTTAAATCTCTGTGGGCTCAGTGGGACTCCCTGGTAGTTGAAAATGGACTCCTTAAACGAGCCTGGGAAAGCGCCGATGGCAAAGTAGTGAAGACGCAGTTAGTGGTACCAAGGAAGAGGGTATCGGAAGTTCTGGACGAAGTACATAATAGAAAGTTTGGTGCTCATCTCGGAGTTAACGGAATGATTGACAAGATCCGCGACAGATTTTACTGGATCAACTACTGCCAGGATGTGAAATCATGGTGCCGGCAGTGTTCAACCTGTGCCTCAAGTCAAGGATCCCAGACAAGATCCAGTGGGAAAATGAAACAGAATGATGTGGGACTACCGTTTGAACGTCTCGCCAGCGACCGAATGAAGGCTCGATATAATCTGCAAGCTAACTCTAGGGGATTTCGGATGAACGATAAAGTCTGGTTATATAATCCGCAAAGGAAGACAGGAAGATCTCCCAAGCTAACACCAGTATGGGAAGGACCCTATACGGTCATCAAAAGAATTAATGACGTTGTGTATAGAATTCAGCATAGCCCCAGAAGCAAACTGAAAGTTGTCCACCTCGACAGGTTGAAAGCATATCACGGACATGAAGTAGCTGATCGGGATGATCAGAATTAAGAGGGAGGCAATGTTACGGCTAACCTAACAACCATCCGAACGTTTTTGTGGTACCCTATAAAAGTAGCCGCCGCCGTGCCGCTCGCTTCCCTGTCTGTATGACTCATCGCCCGGCCGCACAGTGCGGCCGTCCGTGGACAAAATTCGGATATCGATACACATCAAATGTACTACCAATCTATTGCATATGATCCAGAGGGAAACAAAGTAGTAAAAACTTATAATATATTTCGCCGGACACCACGCCCCCGCGGCGTCTTACATGGACAAGTCATACCTTATAGCAGCTAAATGAAGGACTGTAGCAATTCGATTAAGTAATCAATAAAATTAGTTTCTTAGATTGTAGTGTTCAGTGGTTGTGAATTTTTGACTATGACCGCATATACTACAAGTGTGTATCTCTGTATTGACATATGTATATAGTAATATCATTTGATATGAAATAAAAAACGTGCATTCGAAACTAGTATGCCATGTATGTAAACTGTGATATATTCACCGATTGGAGGAAACTTTTAAAAAGTTCTATGCAAAATATCCTGTGCTGTGGGCTGTTACAGATTACTTATGGTTGGTAGTTTGTAACCTTGTCAAATTTTTGTGCTACTTCCTGCTAATATAGGAGTTATGATTTTTTAGGTCATCGACGTATTACCAATGCCGATTTAATTGAAGATTGGATAGGCAGTAAAAAATGTGAAAAGTCGTCATATTTTTCTAAAAATTTCCATATAAGGGTAAAACTGAATTCTGAACAACTTTCCTCTTTGACATTTTTTGATATCTGGTCACCTAACCTCACTTTTCGCATATTTAAAGTGGAATTTTTTAATTTCCCGCCACGACAGTTGTCAGTTGTCACGTGACATATGTCATTTATTAGGCTAACTTGATTGGCCATACATTTTTTTCCTTAATCTCAATAGTCTTGCCTTAGGCAAAGGAATGGTTCTTTAAGGTGACAAGGAATATAAATAGATTCTTTTGAATCAATGGATCTCGTTGCTTAAATCCTCGTATTCGCTCACTTATAAGACACTAATTCACTGGAAATTAATTTGTTTCTCTCTAATACCAAGCACCAGCAGAAATAATTTGAATCAAAAACAAGTCATTAATGTCAAAAGGTAGAAAAATCCAAATGATCATTCATTATCGGAATGTGCCATACTTTCCATTTTCTATCATTTCAATAATAGGGTCCCTAACCTACCTGCTCAAAATCGTTCCAGGTCTAATTATATCTTTTTTCAGAATAACTAAAACTGTTATAGAGGAAAATGTTAAGTTCCTCAAAAGAAAAAATAGTTATTTGTTTTACTAGGCAGCAAAGTAGTAGATTGACTGCCGCGGCTGATAGTTCATAGCCGAGCGTAGCGAGGCTAGGAATTCAGCCAAGGCAGTCAATCTACTTTGCTGCCGAGTTGAACATATAATTTTTTCTCCGATTGTTTATAATGATATATGTATATTGTATATTTGCAAATTATTACAATTCCCACAATCTTTTTATTTTTCCTGTAGTGATAAATTAAGACAAAATTTGATAGAAATCGCAATTGTTGGAACGGTTGGTTGCTATGGATATGTATATGTCCATAATAATTATAGTTTGACAACTTATGTCAGACGTTTTATTCCCATGGAGACTAATCACTTTGCTGCCTAGGCAGCAAAGTACTTACTTTGCTGCCTGGACAGAAAAAGTAATACTTTGCTGATTGATATGGGTCTGCAAAATTAATATTTGCTGTCAATCGGAGAAAAAATTACTTTCTCAAATTTACAAACTTTTTCCAATTCGGGATAAACGAAAATATCCAGATTTTTATTATTATCCAGAAAGTACAGTCCTTATCAAATGAGGCAAGACCTATCCAGGGCATATCAAATATTTCCAAAAACAAGTTCCCAACCTTTATTCGATATGTTTTTCAAGTAATCTGGAAAAAATCTTTCCAAAATTGCTACACTTCAATTTTGAACTCATATTCTTAAAACCTGACCTCAAAAACCCCCGAGTACCAAATTTTAGCCAAATGACGTCAATGACGAGACTGCTATGATTTTTGTCCCATTATCCCATATAAACGAAGCACTGTGGGCCGGTCGCGAAGTTTCAGGATCGCTGGAATTGTATCGATGGCCTCGTCGAGATCATATAGAGTGGCGTCGGAATACTTCCCGAATATTCGTGATAGATTTAAGATTATATATAAGCAGACCTGAGTCGGTTAGTCAGTTAGTTCAGTTAATCATTGAGTGTTGAATTGACATTAGTGGTAAAGTTATAAGAGTAGTATAGAGTGTTAAATTGTATACAGTGGTAGTGAATAAAGAGAGTATTAGTTGAAAATAGCAAAGTTGTAATTCTGTTAAGAACCCATGGGAAAAACGTAACAATATAAAGACAGCTAGTATGATTCTAGAAAGATATAAGTCATGTAAACTATTTTGTAGAATTGTAAATATTACTGAGACAATTTATAAAATGGTGATATTACGGTTATGATAAATGCGGTAATCCACAGATCAACTTTCATGGGGTGGACGCATCCCATGCAGGCTGAATCAGTCAATACAAGCAAGATATTACATTACATGTATCAGTATTTTATACAGAGTTGATATTGTCTCTAAACGTGGATTGACCACCAGCAGGCTCTTACTTATGATACCCTCAAACAGTTTAATGGTATGTCAATGCTAAGACATATAGACTGCAGTGGAGGCTAGAGGGAGTTACTAAGGATCAGCCTGGATCCAGAAAGTAACAAGACCACTGATGGATATTTTTTTTATGTTCTATAAATTGTAATAACACATAGTATTATGCGGCAAATTTTTTCGAATTGAGGCCTTTCTTTTTTGGAGCTATAGCGGTCGCATTAATGTTGGGGACCAACATTTTAGAGGGCGGGGGAACGTGTAATCTATTAAAATGCATAAGCTACTAAACAAATATCACCCTGTCGCAAGTTTGAACTTGAACTTGGAGATTGTTATATAAACATTAAAGGCAAACTATAAACAACGCGAGCAATCAACGGGAGCGACTTTGAACCTTATGCATGCAATGATCATCACTTTGTTTTATATAAATACGCTACCGAATCCTCAGTTCGGCAGACTTTAGTCTCACCTCCAGCTCCCAAGGTTAGCCATTTGACGACTGCCTTCTGGGTTCTATCCGCTCCTAAAGTTAGCCATACGACTGCTTTAGGTTCTAGTCCTTTCCTTCCAAACCTGGTACCGGTTAGCCATTTGACGACTGCTAGGACCAGGGGTTTCACAACCTCTATAGTAAAGTCCTGACAAGAAGTTTGTCAGAGTGTTGAGAAAGACAAGTGTCTAAATAGTCAGTTAAAAAGTTTTGTGAAATCTCTTAGTGCTCTTAAATAAAACCCAACTCTTAAGAAAAACTATAAATTATAAGACAGTAAACAAAGACCTATAAACAGTACCTCAAATCGAGAAAACATGCGCACCGTCGTAATCGGGTATAATAGAATCTCATTTTTTCTGACCAATAATTATTGTTAACGTTTTATTGTTAATACATTGTTATTAACTAAACGTGCTTACTTTATCATCTCTTCTTACCCCACGTAACGCGATCCCGGTCTACCCCAGTTACCCCCCGGCGCGCTAAACAAGGCGTGTCCTCGCGAGTAGAACATCCAGTGGTAGAATTAAAGGAGGTATTGAGATCCCGTCATTGTACTAATCGCGACGCGGCTCTCTGAGAAGTTATTCTAAAGAAATCACGCTACCCCCTAAGCTACTCGTGACAATATGACTGTTCGAACATTGAGGACCACTCGTTAATATTTAAGCGGGTTCCACTCTTTTAAACATACTCATCAAAAATGAGTTTTTGATCGATAACAGAGTTTTTTTAAATTATTTCTTTGGCAGTCGCTAACAAATCTTTATTTATAAGGGTGATTCTTTTCTTTTTGAACTTTTTAACCGCAAAGGATTTAGTAACAACTATTGATTTTTTTAAGCATAATTACCGACTTTTCTGGAGACGTCCTGAACTGACGATAGATATGAAAAAAGGAAGTAATAATGTTACTAATGTAGAAGAAATATGTTTTGTAGAAGATAAAAACCAGTTAAAGAAAAAAAATCATAAACTGTTTTTGCATTGGGGACCAATGCAAGACGGAAGGGAGCATGTGTAAACTAGAAATCGTATTCACTAAAAAATAACACAGTCTAAAGTTTAAACTTGTTGCTTGATCTTGAAACATAATTATTATGATTATTATCTAAACATGTTTTAAAAACAATCAGTAAACTTTCAACAAATTCTAGTATAAAAGATCGAACGTACCGAGTAAACGACAACTTGGTTCAGTTCGTGGATCCTTTAGGGAGCGTTCTGGCAACAAGTTTATCCCACTGTTCATTTAGAGCTATTTTGTACCTTTAAGGAAAAGGCTCTTGGGTGTTCAACCTGAGTTATTTTGTACCTTAACGGGAAAGACTCTGGGGGGTTAAACTCTTTTTCGCATTTGGCTCCTTTATGAAGAATGCACAAATAAACATCTCTTAGAACACGTCAGTTAAAAGAATAATAGCATCAACATAATTTAAGTAATAAGTATTTCAAGGAAGTCTCATGACACCCAATGGGTCGCGTCCGATAAGTCTTCAACGAATAGTCATGCGTTCCACGCTCCTCTGGTGAAATAGATTTAAACATAGGTAGCAACCTAAGTACAAACCTTCTGTATACTAAACCTGGGCAATAATACACATATCTTTAGTACGAAGCGAGTTTTTGTCTTCTGTCATCATCATCATCTGCGCTAAGCACCCTGCAAGAGCAAAGAGGATCACGCCAAGCCATAACCTCTGCCACACGTGGTGGTTAGCGCCCAAATTGTCGTCGACACATATCCCGAGGGAAACACAAATTGCCTCAAGGCCAAATCCTCTTTGACAATATTATTATGTATTCATTCTCGGACTATTTCATTATTATGTTGTTTAACTTACAAATAAATTGTGGTCACAAAACTAAGTTTTATTATCTAATATAAATAGTAGTAAGTCAAAAATTATTCAGACTATTTGGAGTGTATTAACTCAAAACAAAATCAAAATTCAAACAGTTATTCCAAAAAAAAATTACAGGTATTTCTTGTCTTTTGTCTAAGAAATCTAAATTACCAAATGCAACACCTTTATTATTTGTTAGACATTAATAAATTAAACAATAAAATTCGCTAATTTTTATTTGGGTCTCCTGTAAAAGTTCACCATTTTGAGCTAATACACCTTTGCAGGGGATGTGCGATATTCCACTTCTTTGTAATATTTCAATTTTGTCCTGTGGACCACCTAATAATTTTTTAATGTTAAACCAGAGTCTATAGATATTCTAACTGAGTTTGATATACTAATTTTAACCTACTTCCTTAAAAACTTTTTGGGAGTCCTCTAGAATACTGAAGACTATATGGTATCAAGACATATTTTGTATTTTCATCCTGATTAACGGAAGATTTTTAAATTTAGGTTTAATCATCTTCTGATGATGTTAACATGTTTAGCGAAACGAGCGTCGAGTGCAATAATTCTGTTTCGGTGTACTTTTGATAAAAATAAAAATAAATATTAATTGGGTGGACTTTCGACACAATTGTCTGTATTGCTTTTAAAGCACAGGAAAACTCTTTAGCTCTTAGGTCGATTCTCATCATGAGAATATAGGTACTAATAAGTAAACGATTAAACTGAATGAAAACAATATTACTCTTGGCGCCATAAAACAATCAAAGAGAAATGGCTCGACCAAATATTTATTTTCAATTCATTAGGTTCTTTGTTACATAAGACGGCGAATAAACAGTCAAATATAATGGTAATATATGTCATCTCATCTGATCTATAAAAGTATAAATAAAATTAAACTCTAGGTCATCTCAACGGGTGCCGACCACTAATCTATTGTGTTCACAATTTACGACGAATCGGAATTTTATACGACCGCATTAAACTCGTAATAACTGAGCTTCAAGAGAACTCCCGTGGACAAATGATAATTATATTCGCTTTTTCGGACATTTAGTGTTAATAATAAACGTGTGTATAAAGTGGGTGTAGTCAAATGGCGCGCATTAAAAAACAATGGAGATTTTTCCTCTAATAGAACTTCAACTTAAAATTACATTCTCAACTGTTTCATATATTTATAATTTAACTTAAAGGGAAACAGTGACATATATAACATTGTCAAAAAGAGATTCAATGCAAAGGACAAATGTAGGCGGGGTGGAGGTGAAAGATATTAGAATCTATGTACCATGTAAATAGGAATAGAAAAGTCTTAATTATTATAAGTAGTCATGAACAGATAAAATGGATAATTCAATATTTTTGAAGAATTGGGTATCGTTATCGGGGTTTTATCAAAATAAAATGACGAATTGCAACAAATTTTGTATTCCCTTCCAAAAATTAAACATATCCTTGATACCGAGCAAATAATATAACGGCTGTTTCTGTATGTAATCATATAAAACTCTATACATAACAGTTAAAACCTTTAAATCCAGGCTATTTGTTGTTCCTTGCAATATCTCGTGAGGCAATTAATAGTATATTATTTTATATGGAGGAAAAGTGATACTTTTCATGCCGCGCTCGTGTTTAACAGCCGAACGGAGTGAGGCTGGTAATAGAGAGCAAGCCATGAAAAGTAACTTTTCCTCCAAATAAAATATGCTGTTTTTTCTTCAAATGTCGACAAATTAATGCAAAAACATCTCTTTTTAATAGTAATAATATCTAATTATTATTAAAGATAAATGGGTTCGCAAGGCGGCTTAGACCACGGTCGTAGGTGGCCTTGCTTAGACCGGTGTCGATGAATTTAACATAAAGCTGTCAGTGGACACTGTCAACAATAATTATTTTTTTAAGATGCGTCTCCGATTGCGTTTTAATTCCGTATTGATAAGCAGTTATTGAGTAAGTTCGATTAAATAATAACCAATTTGTTCCTAAATTAGTGATTTTTAGAAATGCAGTCACAAATTGAGTGGTAAATACAAATTGTAGTTTAATAAATCTTGAGTTGTTGACGCTTATTTTGTTGTCTGTTGTATTATCTATGTTGCTATGGCAACACTTTTACCTCCGCCGGCGGAAAAGTGAAAAGTAAAGCTCCGGCGGAGGAAAAACGAAACTTCACGGCCGCCTACACAGTCGAGTAATGACGGATTTACAGACGTTTGAAGAAATGTTGTAACGTAGGTTTTCAAGGATGGTAGAATGAACAAAAGTGTTATTCCGTGTTTCAATCCGTTCGTCAGTAGAATTGGTTGTCTCACGACGTTTCGCCAACATCCCAATTGGCATTTTCAAGTGTTGCTTCCTTGATGGCTGCTTGACTCGAACTGAGCTCCCTGGCCCTGTGCGCGCAGATTGTATCTTGGTTCTGCTTGGGTCTGTCCGACTTCCTGTGTTTCAGTTTGTTGTCTATGTGTTTGTTCCTCTGATGTGGTTAATTTTGGTTGTTGTTTTTTGATGATGTTTTCCAGGTGTTGGAAATATTTTGTGCATCATCTCTCCTGTTGATATGTATTCTTTTTTCTATTTCTATGGCTTCTCTGATGGTGCGGGTTCGAAAATGCTTTATGGGAGCGATCTGTTTTGCTTCCTGGAAATTTATTGTGTGCCCTGTTTCTTGGTGGTGCTGAAACAGAGCTGAGGTGGTTTGTTTGTTTCTTGTGCTGTTCATGTGCTCCTGCACTCTGGCAGAGATTCTTCTGTTTGTTTGGCCGATGTATTCCATGTCACAGTTCTTGCAGGGGATGCTGTATACCCCGTGGTTTTCCAAAGGTATTTTATCTTTGGGATTGCCTATAATCTGGTGGATCGTTTTTGGTGGCTTATAGATTGTTGTTATTTCGTGTTTTCTTAGGATTCTTCCAATTACGTCTGTTACGCCTTTTATGTATGGTAATGTAGTTGTCGGTCTGGATTCATCGTACTCTTTTTTGTTTTTTGTTGGGTTTGTAGCTCGTTTGGAAGCCTTTTTGATGTGGTGTTCTTTGTAGTTGTTCTGTTTCAGAGCTCTTGTGATGTTGTGGAGTTCTTCTGAGCGATTTGAGGATTTGGTTAACTGGATGGACCTCGAGATCAGAGTATCGGCTACTGATTGTATCTGAGAGGGATGATGGTGGGACTCTGCGTTTAGGTATCTATTGGTATGAGTTGGTTTCCTATAGACTGTGTAGTCGATGGATAAGTCGTCTTTTTTTATAATTAAAAGATCCAGGAAAGGCAGTTGACCGTTTGCCTCTACCTCAAGTGTAAATTGAATTCGGTGGTGTATTTTGTTGAGCTCTTCCAAGAAAAGGTCTAGATTGACTCTACCGTGTGGCCATATAATGAAAATGTCATCCACATATCGTTTCCAAAAGCTTGGCTTCATTTGGGAACAGGTTGGCGACGACTGGAGAAAGAGAAGATCCCATTGGGGCACCGTCTGTTTGTTGATATATATTGTTCTCGTAAGAAAAGTAGGTGTTCTTGAGGCAGTGTTCTGAGAGCTCGATGACGTAGTGTGGAAAATCCTCGTTCATGGCTATATGGTCTAGGGCTTCGTCGATTGGTATACTTGGATATAATGATTTCATATCTAGGCTGGCAAGGATATCGTCTTTTTGTAGTTTTAGGTCTTGAATCATGTTGGTTAGATGTTTGGAATTTTTGACGTATGAGTCGGCTATTTCACTTGCTGGTTGCATGATTTGTGCTAGGTATTTTTCTAGGTTTTGGGTAGGCGAATCCACTGCACTTACTATAGGTCTTAAAGGTACTTCTTCTTTATGGATTTTTGGTAATCCATACAGTTTGGGACATCTGCTTGATTTTTCTCGAGGGATTATGCGTTTTTCGACTTCTTGTCCTAAGTTGGCGACCTAGATTTTGCTTTTTGTTGTTTTTTTCCAGGTATGTTGTCGGGTCCCTCTGAGTTTGTAAGTGTTGTCTTGGAAAATTTGTTTCATTATGTTTTTGTATTAATCTGTGTTCATTACTACTGTGGCGTTTCCTTTGTCTGCGGGTAAAATCACAATATCTTTATTTCTTCTTAAGTTTTTGAGCGCTTTGACTTCTGAGGGTTTGATGTTGGGTTTTGGTGGTTTGCTGGTTCTTAGGATGCGGGCTACATCCTGTCGTATTATCTTTGCTTCTTCCTTAGGTACGTTGGGGTTTGGAACCTTCGGCAACATGCACTAAAACAGAGTTTTATCCACAATACCGAAACAGAATATTTGCACTCGACGCGCGTTTCGCTAACCATGTTAGCATCATCAGGAGATGATT
>JAEQML010082066.1:0-10963 GCA_016904865.1 Pissodes strobi
GACCTACCATATTACATTGCCATTGTTGTATAAGGTACTATACTTCTTTTTAACAGCCTTGTACACATCTGTAATATCTTAAAAGTGTATAAAGAAGTAATAAATAAGTAAATGTATTATTATTATATCAAATAGGGCAACAAGATAGGTATAAAATATCAATAAATATTTAAAAATATATTGCATTATCGAATTGTAAGTAAAGCATAGGTGCCTACTTACTACTTAGGTATTGTACAAAATAATTAGCATACATCATATGTAGTCGAGAAGGCAGGAGAAAGAACTAAATATCAACAGAATTAAAATGTAAAATAAATAAATAACTTAATAAAAATAAGTTTGATATCAAATTTTATACACTTCTACTCCTACTTCCAATGTTGAGTTTCCATGTATCATGCATAATTACAATCCATTGGATGCAACTATCATCAAAAATTATGTTAAAACTTTTACCTTACTGGCACACTGTTATAGAAAATATTTGGAAAAAATATGGGTACCTATAACGACGGAAATTAAAACTATATTAATTTTTATAAAATGTAAATGTAAACAAATCGATCATTCCATTAGGTATTCCGTATTTTCAAGTATTTTATTTTGGGTTATGTTATTCTCTATGAAACATAATTCTCGCTTCACGTCAGCGTTTTGCCGGCTGACCGACCTTCAAAAATCCGAACGGTTCCGAAAGGATTTGGACATTTGAACATTTGGACAAATGCGGCCATCTCCATTCCATATTGTGCATTCGTACGCGGCATGCAATTTTATACAGTGGCGTGCTTAATTAAATGCGATTAAGTAAAGAGCGTTTTTACAACACTAGATACCATAGAAAAATTGCTAGAGACCATATATATATAATAGTATATTATTTTATATGGAGGAAAAGTGATACTTTTCATGGCGCGCTCGTGTTTAACAGCCGAACGGAGTGAGGCTGGTAATAGAGAGCAAGCCATGAAAAGTAACTTTTCCTCCAAATAAAATATGCTGTTTTTTTCTTCAAATGTCGACAAATTAATGCAAAAAGTCTCTTTTTAATAGTAATAATAATTATTATTAAAGATAAGTGGGTTCGCAAGGCGGCTTAGACCGGTGTGGTGTCGGTGAATAGGCTCAGGTTGTTGCTATAGTAATGTAACATAAAGCTGTCAGTGGACACTGTCAACAATACTTATATTTTTAAAATTGCGTATTCGATTGCGTTTTAATTCCGTATTGATAAGCAGTTATTGAGTAAGTTCGATTAAATAATAACCAATTTGTTCCTAAATTAGTGATTTTTAGAAATGCAGTCACACATTCAGTGATAAATACAAATTTTAGTTTAATAACTCTTGAGTTGTTGACGCTTATGTTGATGTTTGTTTGTATTGTATCTATGTTGCTATGACAACACTTTTACCTCCGCCGGCGGAAAAGTGAAAAGTAAAGCTCCGGCGGAGGAAAAACGAAACTTCACTGCCGCCTGCACAGTCGAGTAATGACGGATTTACTGACGTTTGAAGAAAAACTAATATATCGCTAATCCAAACCAAAAATTGAAGCCACAACTAAAAGACGGAGCTATTTAAAACTCGCATAAGTCGGTGTTTGTCATTCAGTAAGTTCATACTGCGCAATCGTTAGAAACGCTCTGTGATTAGTTGAAAATATATGTAACAGCCAATAAAGTTATCCCCCTGATTGGCGGTAGTTTATTGGATTTAAATTATTGCCGTTTGCAGAGGTTATTTTTTAAATCGGATATGCTTATTTGCTGTTTATTTTCAAAGCACAAAGACTCTAAAAATGTCTAAAAACAGTTTTAAATTGAAATTACAATTTAATGTGCACAAGATACGATACGAATCACACGACACAATAAAACACAGATGGATCGATAAACGGAACACGGGTCGGGGCACGGCCACCTATACGACAACCAAATTGATGGTCGATTTATTTGTTTACATTAATATTTTTCAGTCAGTTTTTTCAATTATTTTATAACGTGTAGATATTATAATTATATTTCGAAACGGTTTCTTGTGGGAGATTCCATGTAAGCTACCTAGATGTCCTTCATATTTAAGTAAAGATGATGAAGAGAATGTCCACACTAAACGCAGAAAGATCAGATTGAATGTTGAGAAATGGAAAGGGGCTATTGCCTCGGCTATTGCTGAAAGTTTGGATAGAGCAACTACTTACAACGAAATGAAGCAATATCTTTTACTGCGCTACATGAAACTGATATCAAGATTAATGAACTCGAGGGATCGAGGATGGATAGTTGAAAGGAAAAGGAAACTTGTCCTTTTTCTATTTAAATGAACCAGCTGAAGGGTACCCAAGTGTGCAAATGTCTGTGTTTCTGTCAGGTCAGAAGACTTGAAGTGTTTGTGGGAAATTTGTTCATTAAAAAAACATTGTGTTCGGACAAGTCTGATATAAAACTATCAGTACGTGCGGGTTGAGTATATTAAGTACTTTAGATAAAGTGCTTCATGAAGCCAAAATATTTTTGATTGGCAATAAAAATGAAGATGATATAACATCAACTATAGAACTGTAACTTTAGTAACTATTGTATTTTGTAATTGTATGTGTATTTGGGCAACCCTTGGTCTGTTGTGGCTCACATCTGTAGATTCCACTAGGCCAGAGGCTTAATCCCTTTCATGTAATCGAATAGCTGTCTGGGGGTGGAGAGTTTGTCTAGTTTTTTCCATTGCCAGATAGCATAAAACATGCTCCATTGTTTCTTTGCCCTCCAAGCACAAGCGGCATCCCGTTTCTTTGGAAAGCCGTATATCTTGTTCATGTGACGAACTAACTAGATAAGCACTTGTATTTTTACTAAAATGGCTTGCATGAAGATTAGAATTCAACAGTGTCTGTCTAGAACAGCTAGTAAAATTGAGCTGCTTCGAAACCTTCAGTTTGCTTTTATTGTTGCAATACTTATTGGTTCATACAACTGCTTTGCATTTTATTCACAGTACTTATACAATATAGAAAAATCACTGCTTTTTGTATTTTTATATGTGATATTTGTTTTACTTAACATGACTTAAGCTAATTAATCATTTCATTTAATCATGTATTCTGTTATTGCTACTTAAAAAGATTGTGCTTGAGTACGTACTGAATAGGTGAACTAACTAAATAAACCATACACTATATATACCTTTTATTTTTTGTGACTCGTTTTACTCTGAGAAATCTACTTGAATACTTATACGTAAAATACTGCCTTTTGCAACTGCTTTGATCTTGGGCTACATATTTCATTTAACTGTAATCACATTTGTTATTAACTAATCACATAGTTTATATTATTAATACATACATATTATCAAAAATGGAAATTATAATACAAAGCAATTATGTTATTCAGATATTCCGTTCATCTACTACTCGTAACTTTAGTTTATCCCTATCTTTGATATGATTTTTATTTCATGTCTATATTTCTGATATTTATTTTTATAATTAATAAACTTGTGTCCAGTTTTACCATATTGTTTTATTTTAAGATTAAAGGGAAGCACTAGGTAGTAGAAGGGCAAGATTTGCTGCTTCATGGCCTTGTATAGGTGGCCGTGGTCGGGGTCGGCCTCGGCCAGTTTAATGCGCGACAAACGGACCAATAAGAACGTTCCGTACAGAGCGTGCGCACAAACAACTTCCTGAATGACAAAGATAGACTTATGCAAAATTGATATTCCCCTCTTTTAGTGTTGACTTCATTTTCCACTCATTGTCCAAATGACGGTTTAGCAGTATATTTCTTTTTAAGTATATGCTAGAGACTATTAACCCATTGTTATTTTTTTCGTATACTGTGGCATAAACATTGGTGTAACTTACAGTGGCTTTATACAGAAGCCACTGTAGTGTAACTAACCATAGACAAGGGAATCTTCTTTCTTTGTCTTTGGATGTAATATTTTAAAAAGGCAGAAATAAGGAAAGTAGTCATTTTGGTGACAAATCTTCGTATAGAGGGCGCCGCGCAAACATCATATGGTTCACCGATTTCGCCATAGATGGCGCGGCGTAATCATATGATATTTTTTATTGTTAAACACTCTGCATGTTATTACAATAATTGAAAATTAGAATAACTAATACACGAAGACCCGCTTAATTGTAAACTGTAGCCATTTGCCTCTAAATTACACGAATTACATGCAACATGTGTAAGCGTACACTTGTGTCTAAGGACCCGGTGTCCTGCATGTGTTTGTCAGACGCCACTAAAACTCACCGGATCCTGGCCAATCGGGTGATGGGTCCGCCCACGCGACGTGACAGTTTAACTTTTAGAGGTTAGCGGTAAAAAAACCACGATGTTTACATTTTGTCAAGACCTCTAAGGTGTTTAATTTTAATGATTTCTCCCTGAATTTGCATTATTTATGAATATTTTTAGTCTAGTTACTTTCTAGAGACATATTTATGTAGTGTGTTCAAGTATTCTCCGAGAAATAGGACTCAAGGAAATACTATTACATCGAGAATAATTTAAGACTGTTTTGGTAAGTTCATTTCTAATGTATAGATTATAGATTTGTTTTCAGATTTAATACTATTAAAGTAATACTTCAAAATAATTTGAACTATTTACTTAAAAGTTTGTTCGAGTTAATTTATAGTATTAAGTCTACTAATAGTACTGTTTTTTTTCTGATTTGCAGGTACAAAGTGGATATAATCTTATATTCTTTAGTGCTTGAAGCAAGACATAAAGATGGATATCTTGAAATAATATGTCTTGGGCATACCTAGATCGATATAATATCAAACGAAGACTGTTCTGACAGAATATCCACTCGGATTGTATTGTTAAGAAACTATTTATTGTATTTAGACCATACAAAGAGGGCATATAGGTACAGTGGAGGAAATGAAAACAAGTATCGAAGCTTATATTCGGTATGCTAGTGAGGAAAGCAGCTGTAGTCACTGACATCTTACATTTTAGTATCTATACATTCTTGGAAAGGTAACTAACATTGTTATAATTTATACTTATACATAATCAGAAAATATTTTTGTTACACCTATGTGCTCTGACGAGTTAATTTTTGTATGTATTCTTGCATTTTGTATTTCATACAGTATTAATTTATTTCAGGATATGCACTTACAGAGATATTATAACCCATAGAACCATCCACAGCAGCACAAATAAATTTTACAAGTGGGAAAAAAACATTTAAAATTCTTGTTTTTCACAGAGACGAGGAAGAGCACACAAAATTGCAGAAGCAATGAACAGGACTGCAGTAAAACAGGGAAAAAATATGTGAAAGTCAATGCACAGCACCAGTAGATAAAAGAATGAAGAGGGATATTGAAATCGAATCAGTTTCAAACTTTTTGAGATTCCTGAATGATGATACATATGATAAGTACGTTGCATTGTCAACAAGTTGTTATATATTTTTTATAAAATGACATTTTATATTTATTTTAAGGTGCATGAAACAATTTGGTACAATAATGGAGCAAGTAAACAAAGCAACCACTAACAAAAGGAAAATGGAGAAGCAAGATTATTTTCCGCCACAGAAAAAGAACCGTAGATAGCTTTTAAAACAAATGTATGCAGTTTTAACATATTATTGTGTATAGATTCTAAATGGTAATACTGTAGAGAGACTTATAATTAGGTACATTTATAGTTTTTAAGTAAATATTGTACTTTTCTTATTTTAAAAAATATGTGATAATTCGATATAATATCACTCGTAAGTTTCTTCTTACGAGCTGTAATCAAAACTGCAGATTTCTTAAATTAAATTTAGATTTTCAAAATATCTAGTGTATTTTTTCCATAATGATTTACCTAGGTAGGTATATTTTATGCCACACCTATGTGCCATGTAAAATATGCGTGAAACAATAATGATATTCTCTAGATTATCATTCCATTCATTAAAAAAATGTTATGGGTAAATGCTTATTATAGTGCATAATAATTTGATGTCAAAATAATAAAGAAAATAATTAACAATATTTAATCACAATAGATGTTTTATTACATAATAATATGAAAAAATCAAGTATCAAGTCTTACAAAAATAAATAGTTTCTTAACAATATTAAAGAAAGTACACCTATATAAAAATAATTTCTCTTCATGCAAGTTATAAATAATATCAGATCTTGCAAAAGAATGCTTCTTTCTGGAGGGACACTTTGATTTCATTTATTTATTAGTGCCAATATACAAAAGAGTATTTACACACGTCAGTAAAAAGAAAAATTACTAAAACTTACAACTAAATCAGTTGACAAACATTTAAAAGAGTTAAAATTTGGGAACAAGTAAAATATATAACTAGCATAACATAACTGGACTGGGCCAAGTACAAAAATTAGACAATAAAGTTTAAAAATATGACAAATTAAAATTTAAATATTCGTCAATGCTATAGAAAGCCCTGCTGATAAGAAACTCTTTTACTGTCCTCTTGAATGCTGCAAGGGGAGTTCCCTGACAACTTGGGGAAGCTTATTATAAAAAATCAGAGACAAATAGCCGGGACCATCCCGACTCCTCCTCGTCAGCCTTGTATCTGTGAAAATCAGGAATTTCAAATGTTTTTTTCCCACTTGTAAAATTTATTTGTGCTGCTATGGATGGTTCTATGGGTTATATCATCTCTGTAAGTGCATATCCTGAAATAAATTAATACTGTATACATACATTCTACTTGAGAATACATACAAAAATTAACTCGTCAAAGCACATAGGTGTAACAAAAATATTTTCTGATTATGTATAAATATAAATTATAATATTAGTTACCTTTCCAAGTATATATATATTCTAAAATGTAAGATATCAATGACTACAGCTGCTTTCTTCACAAGCAGACTGATTATAAGCTTCGATACTTGTTTTCATTTCCTCCATTGTACCTATATGCCCTTTTTGTATGAGACTGTCTCTTTGTATGGTCTAAATCCATTAAAATCTGGGTGGAAATTCTGTCAGAACAGTCTTCGTTTCATATTATATGGATCTAGGTATGCCTAAGACATATTTTTTTCAAGATATCCATCTTTATGTATCGCTGCAAGCACTAAAGAATATGAGATTATATCCACTTTGTACCTGCAAATCAGAAAAAAACAGTACTATTAGTAGACTTATTACCTACTATAAATTAACTCGAACAAACTTTTAAGTAAGTAGTTGAAATTATTTTGAAATATTACTTTAATAGCATTAAATCTGAAAACAAATCTATAATCTATACATTGAAATGAACTTACCAAAACAGTCTTAAATTATTCTCGATGTAATAGTATTTCCTTGAGTCCTATTTCTCGGAGAATACTTAAACACACTAAATAAATATGTCTCTAGAAAGTAACTATCTAAAATTATTCATAAATAATGCAAATTCACGAAGAAATCGTTAAAATTACACATTTTGACAAAATGTAAACAAAAACGTTTTTACCGCTAACCTCTAAAGTCAAAGTGTGACGTCGTGTGGGCGGAGTCCCGTCGGACCCATCACCTGATAGGCCAGGATCCGGTGAGTTTTAGTGGCGTCTTCTTTTTAATACAATTTCGCTCTCTCGCTCCCCTCGAGCATTTTTACCCCGCTCCCAAAATATCAGTGAAAAAAATAGTTAATTATCCAAAAAAATCCATTCAATACTTTAAAAAAGTGAAGGAATAGTTTAGACATTGTCTTTAAAGACGTTAGCTGGCACTTTATAGTTTTGGCGGTTGTTATAATAACCTAATAAGGCATTCTACTAAAAGATGTCGCTAGAAAACGGGCGTCGGTTAATTAAACGATATTATCGATCGATACTGACTCGTTAACATTGATTGGTCACCCATGGATTCTTGATTATCGTGATCGTGATTTCCTTGCGAATAGCGTAAATCGTTAATGTACTGAACTTTAACAAGAGTCTAGGTGCACCGAATGGATTTTGAAAATTTGCAATTTGGCGTTTTTTATTGGTGGAAACTTAATAGTAATCAACGGTTTTGCGGGACAGTGGAGCGAATAGCGGCGCTGGGTTGGATAAAAAAAAGGTAGATATAAAAATAGACAATATCCGGTTTGCAAGACGAATTGTGTTAAAAATATGTGGTATTTTTATACATATGCCAGTGGCGTAACAAGGTTAGGGAAGAGGGGCTCCGCTGTCCAGTTGCCGTTGATTAATTTTTTATCCTTCTACTAATATTTCACTTCGCACATGGCCCTCCGCTCGTTTCGGCGGCGCAACGAAACAAAACTAACCAATGGCATGCTCAAAATGAAAGAAACATATTTAATTTTAAAAAATCGAAGGATCCATCCTATTTGAGCCGAAAAAAACCCCAAAGATCGACTTTTCACACACATTTTCAGCGCCACTTCACAAAAACACTAGACATATAGGCAATACACACACGAAAATAAATTATTATTGTTTATTATTTTCGGCATGCCTTGGGTTAGTTTTGTTTGGTTGCGCCCTCGGAGCGAGCGGAGGACCATTCGCGATCGCGAGGTGAAATATTAGTAGAATCATACACAATTAATCAACTAACCGGGAAAGTGGAGCCTTTTTTCTTCACCCTTGTCAGGCCACTGAAATATTTATAAAAATAACACATATTTTTAACAAAAATTATTTTTGCAAGCCGAGTATGTTCTATTTTTATACACTTTTTCTACCCCAGCACCCCTATTCGCTCCACTATCCCGCGAGACAGTTGATTACTATTAGGTTTACGCCAATAAAAAACGTCTGAAAATGACGTAAAAGCACTCAATTTGTGTGTTTCTGAGGAAAAAAACCGTAAAACGACAAAATCGGCCTGACAACAACTAGAAAATTGCCGTTTTTTTGTTAATTGTTGTTGTGTGCTAAAACTGACAAGACGTTACCCGGACCTCATCACAGGACTTCAGAGTTGCGCGCACATCACATTATTGACAAACACATGCATTGTTAATGTTACATTTCTATTTTTTTTTATTTTAATTTCATGCAATGTCCTCCGCTCATTCCGAAGCGCAACCAAGTAAAACTAAAAAGAAACAATCGAAAAAATATAAAAACATCGACGGTAATCGAACCCGGACCGCCTGTATCAAAAGTACAGCATCTGACCACTGGGCTCCTAGACTAGTTGAAAGCAATTCGCTGGACAATAAAGATATGGTGTTTGTCAACAATTTGATGCGCGCGCAACTCGGAAGCCATGTGATGTGGTCCGAGCAACGGCTTCTCTAAAACTATGAATTTATTTAGTTCTATGTCAAGCTCTGTAGTGATTTGTGAGTTCCTTGGGAATGTTTGGTTGGATTTATGCTTATGCTAACCCAAAAAGCTAATATAGTGAATATATTAGCATTGTATAAAAAGAAATAGTAGGATATTTCCTGTGCTGAGTTTTCTCCCACAGTTACCATCGAGACACGGACGTCCCCATCTATATTACAAGACGGAAACTAATTTAGGCGAGACATAAGAAGATTGTTGACATAATGGTGAATGAGTTTTCATTGTTATTCAGCGGGTAGATTTGATTGCCAATAGAGGACTCTGACTCCGAACTGAAACTTAATTCGGGGTTGCCAATGTGCCGATTTTTTAGTTGGAGTTGTCGAAGAACGATAAATAATGTTCTTGGGGGTTTCCCGTAGAAATGGGAGTAGGTTAGGTATTTGTTTTTGTTTTCTTTCTCATTCGTTCAGCGCGCCTTGTAGCTTTTCCACGAGTGTGTGTTGCGGTTGTGTTACTGTGTTAGTAATTATTTCATGTGATTTTTCACACTGTTTTTAATTAATTTAGTACAAAATGTCTGTGTGTGTTTACACAAACTTCAAAAACTCAAAGTAGCGTAACCCATCGGTCACTTACCACCGGTTTCCGTCCATAAATCGCGTTGGGGAGGAACATTTTAATAAGTGGGTGATTAATTGCGGTAAGTACATACTTAAAATTGGTCATATTGCTTTTTATCCATTAGGTAAATAGGTAGCAACAACAGGCACGCCCCGTGAGTATTTTCACAGGTGGGGCAAAACTTGTGGGCAACTAATAATGTCATCGTAACAAGCAAAATACCTTTTTTAAAACTAAGGAAAACCAAATTTTAATTATATGTTGAATCTAGAGTCTATTAAATCTACACGTGTGGGGTGCGGGCGTAATTAAATGTAAACAGAAACAGAAGTTTATGAAAATACAATGTGTATATTTCAGCATTGTATAAAAAATACAATCATTTCAACCAATTAGTATATGCCTAACCCAAATGTTTTGCAATAGTACCCATATTTTCACCTAGCGGTTCGAGGGGTCATTCGGTGACGTCGCCCCGCACGTGATATATGAGAACGGCCGTCGACATAATATATTATATTTGCCTCTTTTTATAATAGCACAGGGCGTATGTTTGTTTCTGTCTATTTCAGTGCATTTTTATTGGCATATAAACTTTTGAGGTGAAATACGGCCGTGCTGATTGATGTTATCCTTGTATTCTTATTATATAACAATGATGATACGTACAGGGTGCGCAAAAACTTAGACATTTTCAAAAAATCTTTTAAAACCGATGTAATTGTTCAAAAAGAGTCCAAACAACAAACAATGCATTTTTATTATGTTTTTGGTTAATCTAGTTTTTTAGTTATGCCCCTAGTTTCTACCTACAAAAAAGTTATAAATATTATTTTGTTTTTAAAAAAATCTCAACAATCTCTAAGTTTATTGAGACTTTACGCTCTAAATTTTGTTATGCCAAATAAGTCTTTCGTAAAAATAATTTAAAAAATTATAGGTACAGGGTGATCCCTTATAATGTCGCCCCGCCCCCCTTTAACTTTTTAATTTTAAGTGTCCCAAAAAAATTGAAAGTATGGTTATGTCGGTACTCAAAATAGTTATTTTAGTTACAAGTACCTAAAATGGAGTTTTTCAGGAC
>JAEQML010082067.1:0-10963 GCA_016904865.1 Pissodes strobi
TCGTTCAAAGGAAGTTTTTTTACTACCTTCATAACATTACTATTAGGGTCATAAAATTATAAGTTTCTCACGAATATTCTGAAAAACGTTAGCTAACCCAAACTAACCCAAACTTGATTTTAACCATTTCGATCTAAAGAAAAAATGTAACATAGATATATATCCTGAAACTAAATAATAAACACCCGCTAAGAATAGAAAAGATCGGTTATTACCTACAAAATCCTTTTTTCTTCATTATTCCCTCTCCTTGAGGCCTGCCGCAGGCTTGGCAGGGGCCCCAAGGGGCCCATTGTGTTACCATTTGAGCATCAATTTTTAAAATTTCCCGCACATAGACAAATTCAGTTGCATCCGACTCACGGAACAAGGCAGTTACCGACGTAAAAAAGTCATCGCTATATTTCGCCCAGTCGGTAATACGACCTAAAAAGTAAGCTGACTTACTTATTATTTCTTGCGCGTTAAAAATTCCATAAACCACGACCATCTCGTCAATTCGGTAGCGACAAAAGTTTGCCGTAAAGTTTGAGAATTAAGCAGAATCTCTAAGCAATTTGTTTTGCTTCTATCGCATGACCGAACATTGTTGTCGAATAAATGATTCATATCCCTCGAGAGCGGACGTGGCACTGAAGAAATATAGTTTTATAAAAAGTAGTTGTTTTCTTCTAAATTCCAACATAATTCGTAGTTTAACATTTTTAAAACTCTCTCAGTGAATAGCGTTTACTTTTCAAAGTATTCAGCGTATTCGAACTGCATTTGGCAACGCAGGTGTCTTAATTAGCGACCTTACTAAACATCCCGATTTGTCAAATTGCTCATACGTTCCTAAAACATCCTTTTTTTGGTTTAAATTTTGTTTTTTTTAAATAAAAATTAGTTAAATAAAAATATTTAAATTTTCTCACCTTTTTCAACGTTTGATTTTTCTGGAGAAACTAAATCAACCAAATAATTAAATTTTTCCTCGTTAGTTTGGTCCTCGTAGTGGACGCAATAATAAAATCCAACGTCTCCGGTGGAAAAATTACTTATTATTAGACTATGTTTGTAGTTAACAGTAACCCGATTTTGAGTGTTGTCGTTATTCATATCCAGCTAAAATTAAAATAAATATTTAATCAGTAGTGTCTTTATGAGAGCGGGTCCTTCCAGAGGAAGTAAAATGCATCATTTACTGATGAGGGTAACTCCTCCTTTCATCATGAGAGAGCTCTTCCCATGCTTTATATTTGCATATTTGAGGTAGACAAGGATGGGAAATGCATACAAATTTTACAGGGAGGTGAAATTTTACTTCACTATGAGAGCGGATCGTACCGGAGGAGGTAATTTGCCTCCTCCAGGAGGACCCGCTTTCATGACTACACTGCTTTAATCTCATGGTACTACATGTTTTGGAAGGCTGTTTGAAACCTTCAGAATGTCTCTACATTGAATATTGTTTCATTAAACTTAACCAGTAGGTTGGGGCTAGTTTGAAATGGTGTAAAGCCGGGTCTTAAGGCAGTGGAAAGTGCACATCTGAATTCTCCTGTTTCTGTGATTTTTCTTCTTTTGGCTTTCTTTTCTTTGCAATAATTTTATTCGATTAATTTTTTTCTTTATATGTATGTTGTTGTTTCTGTTTATATTATTTACTACGCATTTCATTTTCTTACAGAAGTTTTTTTATGCAGTTTGCATAAGGAAATATAAGCAGAATTTATTTTTGCAAATCTGGGAGAGCCAAGACCCCTGCAAAAAGTATGAAACAAGAACATTCTCTTTCTTCATGCGCATTTTTTGTCAAATCACCCTCAAAACTATTGGTTTAGAACATACCATCAAATTCAATAGTGGTATGGAATTCAATAAATGCAGAATATTGAGGATGGAAATCTAGTGCAAATTCCCTCCCTCGTAGCTATGACATAGAAACCAGCCTCTATAATATATTAAAAATTGGTTGATGCTGCAGAAAACCTGGGTTGACTATTATGTGGTGTGGATTCTCTAACGATCAGTACAATGCCACAGAGGCTCGCATCGAAACGAAAACGAGGATGGGAAACTCTTATCAAGAAGACGAAATTCTGGATACTTAGCTCCATGAACCAAACGGATATCTCTAATATCACATTTAAAATTTGAAACATTAGTTTTAGAAACATTAAAGGATATCCTACGATTTGCATTGCACCATTCCTTTATGAGAGACACATCATTCTGAATGACCACACTAAGCCTCTCAACATCAGGACCATGCCATAGAACCGTCTGATCATCGGACATGCAGTCATTTTTTCACGGATTTGAAGGTGAGCAAGGTCATTTACAAAAACCAAAAATAAAAGTAGTCCCAGTATAAACCACTGAGGTACACCTACATTCAAAAATTCAGAAGTGGAATTTTCATTGTTAAAAATGACAGGCTGTGATCGCTCTGAAAAGTAGGAACGAAACCACTCTAGAGTTCTTCCTCTAATTTCATAAATTTCCAATTTCGCCAGCAGTATTCCATGATCCACGCAATCGAACGCTTTCGATAGATCACAGAACACTGCTGAAGCTTTGTCACCATCATTTAATTGGATGTAGAGTTGTTCCAAAATAGCATCATCTGTGTTCTCTTCTATTTGAAAACAGATTATGTTTTTTTAAAAAGGAAGTAAGTCCGACTTGCACTAATTTTTCAACTATCGTGGACAGAGTGGGAAGCAGAGCATTTGGGCGGTAGTTGGATGGAAGGTTGTGATCTCCGCCTTTCAAAAGAGGCATATTAGAGCTTGTTTTATGCAAGTTGTGTTGAGTGGGGTATTGGTAATGGTATGTTTCCTATTTGTCGGGTGTTATAGGTATTTGCACGTTCAGCAGAACCAAACTTTCTATACAGCAGACAAACTGTTTCCAGAATGAAGATACCGGTCAGAGTTAATATTTTGTGTCTAATAAATAAAGGTTTACCCTGGCTAGAATTTCCCCAAAATGATATGCCATACTTTAAGCGCGCTTCAACAAGTGCAAAGTATATTGTTCTTACTATGCCAAAATCCAACTCTCGTGATGCAACCCTAAGGGCATAACAGCTTGAAGCTATTTTGCTGCACAGATTTGAAATATGCTCTTTAAAAGACAATCGATTATCTATGTAAATACTCAAAAACTTAGTACATGTTTTGTTTAAAGATAATGTTGCTATCGAGACTGGCATCACTTATGGAACAGTTAAAACGCGAGATATTTGTCTTAGAAATGTTAAAAGAGTCCCTGTCGTGCCACAATATTGTGGTGTCATCCGCGAATAAAGTAAATGAACCACCAATATCCAGAGAGGCAACATCATTCATGTACAACAAGAAAAGAATGGGGCCCAGAACAGAACCCTGAGAAACACCACAACCAATCCTCAACTCATCAGACTCAGACTCCTGCACTCGGACCCTCTGGGTTCGGTCGGTCAAGTATGATCGAAACCATTCCCGAGTTACCCCTCTAAAACCATATATCTCCAATTTCCGCAACAGTATTTCATGATCAATGCAGTCGAAGGCTTTTGACAGACTTTTCCATCATTAATTTTAAAATAAAGTTTTTCCAAAAAACGAGAAAACAGCATCGTCTGTGTTCTTTCCGCTTCGAAATCCAAACTGACATATGTTTAGGATATTGTTCTTGTTTAGAAAAGATATGACCCTCTTCTTCACTACCCTTTCGACCACTTTAGAGAGTGTTTAGATTAAGGATATAGGTCTAAAGTCAGATGGAGATTTAAGATCGATACTTTTTTGTATTGGGACAACAATTTAATGAACAGCTTTAAGGAATCCGGAAATATTCCCCTGATAAAGGAATCAATCACTGCGTTCACTAACGCAGTTAGAGTTGATTCCGGCAAATGATAATCCATCACACCCTGCAGATTTTTTGTTTTTTATTTCGTGAAAAATGTTCTTTATTTCTTCCAAATCAGTAGGTCTAAGATAAAACGAATCAGACACTGACGTATTTTTTAAGTAGTTTTATGGGTCACCCTTATATGTAATTTTGCCTGCTAGTTCACCCGCAATAGTGCAACAGAACTTGTTAAATTCATTTGTGGTTGAAGCTTTTATTTTAACACTCTTCCCTCGTATGTTGTTAATAATTTTCCAACTTTCTTTTTGTTTATTATGAGAATTCCTAATTCGGGTCCTAAAGTAGTTTTTTTTGCCAGTTTTATTATCCTTCCATAGATACCTTTATACTTATTGAAATATGAAACAAAAAAAGTATCATGAGTAAAGTACTTACGAACAACATGTAGAGATCTTAGATTCTTGCCTGAAGTTTTAATACCTTTGGTAATCCAAGGTTTATGGTTTTTAAGAATTTTCTTATACGCTAAGATCGCCTCCATGTTCTATTGGTTTATCGCGTGAGCGACTTGCACTCTGATTGAAGCGGTTCTTACTAGATGGAACAACAAGCGTTATTTCTTCGCGTTATCAGAAACGGGCTGATATATAAAGCGTAAGTACCGTACACAGTACAATCAGTACATTGTACAAACACTAGCATTATAAGATCCTTTACACAAATAGTGCACTATATAAAAATCGGCCTTACCTATTGGTCGATCCGCATGGCCCTCCGCTCGCTTCGCTCGCTACTGGGGCTCAAGAAAAGGAAACTAACCAGGTGCTAACCCAAACTAACCCAAGACATACCCAAAATCAAGAAAAAAAACTGTTTAGAAACATAATCTTAAAAAAATAATAAAAATAGCAACGGGGTTCGAACCTACGTCGTCCAGGTGAGACCCAGCTGTATAAACCTCTACACCACAACAGCTTCTGACAGAAACCGATTGCATCACGCAGACATATCGTAATACGAGATGGATCGACCAATAGGAGAGGTCGATTTTTACATAGTGCACTATTTGTGTAAAGGATCTTTAAATGCCAAACACTACAAACAATTAGCTCTCAGAGTGAAAACTGCAAAGATAAAATTAAAATACACTCACAACACTAAACTTAAATGGGTTTCATTATGAAACTCATTTAAGTTGTGTTGTGTCTGGGTTTTAACTTTTCTTATATTTTTCAAGCCTAGCTCAGTCTAGGCTGCTGAACTAATGAAACAAAAAAAGGGAAAGGGAATTAAAACAGGAACAGATCTTAGAGTTGGGAACTTTGGATCACTTTGCTGATTTCGATCTCGCTCAGACAAGCGAATAGTACAAAAGTGTAGTTCGTTTAGTTCACTTATTCTTATATTACCTTATGCCAGTCTTTTGTAGCGAATTAGATCGAAAAAGCTACTGTCGCACGTGGTTTTATTGTTGTGAATGAGACAGAAATATTTTAACAACTAATTTTTCATTAAAAGAACACATAGGTATATAATAGAAAAAGGCAAAAACGACATTTTTTTAAAACTATTTCACCAAAGAAATAAAATATAACTAGAGATGGGTAAATTCGAGGGTTCAACTAAAAATACGGATTAACATTAACATTAACGCAATGTAAAATAAATTCCAATAATAAAATGAAAACATAATAATTGTAATACCTATAGATATAATTCGAATACCTATAATCCTATAATAATATGTAATGTAAAAGAGTGAAATATAAAATTATAAATTTGCCACAAATAAAATCTTATTAACTCTAGAATTATTTAAGGATAACCATTTTTGATTCAACACTAGATTAGCTATGGAAAAAGTTCGTGCGCATGAAATGCTTGAATACCTAATTGTTTTATCACATATTCAAACAAGTTCTGGGGCCATTTTTAACTGGCCACAGATAGTCAGTTAATCTTCTTCTTCTTCTTCTTTAATTAGATCTGTCGATCTGTAATTGGGTCGCCATATTTAATGACTTATTTATCGCTCCGGCTAATGCATCTAGAACCGAGTCAGGAAGAGCCTCGAAAAATCTGAGTGAAACCTTATCCATCAACCTTATTATCAACCAGATCATCAGATGCATGTTTGCTCTTTAGTCTTTTAAAAATACCCTTAATTTCCAAGGAAGAAGTGGGAAAAAGCGCGAAAGTTTCTGTTACAGATATATGACTTAAGTAATCTAGTGGATCTTTTTTAGAGTTAATTTTTCTAGAGAGATTACAGTAGAAGGAGTTAAGGTCATTATGCTTTAAATCAGAAGAAATGGAAGAATTTTTTCCTCTTAATTTGTTAACATATTTCCAGGATTCCTTTATTTTGTTTGAAAACTGCTCTATTTTATTTTTATAATGTAATATTTTTGCCATTTTAATTGTTCTTTTAAAAATGTTCCGATAGTTATGAAAATTATTTAAAAAAACCACATTACCTCCCACAAACATTTTTATGTAATGCAATGATCTCGTATTTATCGCTGATTTTTTAAGACCTTTAATGTACCAGGGATCACGTTTTTCCTGATTAATATTAACTATAAGAAAGGATGTGTTAAATTTGCTATTTAAAAGTAGATAAAAATGTTCAAAAGAATCCTCACCTGAAAAAATTATCTGCCAGTCAGTTTGACAATACAGCAAAGTAAATTTTCTAATACTAATATTTGCAAATAGTCTCCCTCTCCTAACATTACCTTTAGTTCTTGTATTTTTTATTGGAAACGAACAATAAACCGTCTCATGATCAGAAAGCCCAGCGTGCACGGTCGAGCATTCTAACACAAAAAGATTAGAGGAAGAGCAAATATAATCTATTCTTGTGCAGGTAGTTGAGGTAATTCTTGTAGGCTGATCAACATGTATGTATAAGCTATTTGACTTAAAAATGTTTTCCAAAAATTGCTTGTTTGGACAGGAGTGATCCATATTGTCAATATTTAAATCTCCAGTTAGAATAACAAAGGCGTTACAGGAAACTCCAGAGAGAACAATCTCTATTTTTTTTAACTGTACAATACTTGCCCTTGGAGATCTGTAGACACCCATTTAATCTTGAACAAAATGCAATTGAGAATTCACAAATATGTTTCCCTCTAAAAGATGGTTAAATTATTTAAAAATTCTTTTTGAAACATAATTAGTCCCTTCGTGGGAATTTACTTCCCTAGAAAACCTACAAACTAAGAAATAATTTGGAATTTGAACGGGTTCAGCTAGTTCCAACCAGTGCTCGACACTTTTATTACTACTATTTTAGGAAAATTTAAGTCTTCTAAATACACAAAAGTTCAATTTTCGATCTTACAGAGCTAATATTTATTAATACCAATGTCAAATAAAGCTTGCGTGGCATCACGCAAGATACAAGCTGATAATAGATACAGTGATACAAGATACAAGGTGTTAAAAATCATGATTTTTTCTAATCTATCTTGTATCTTGTAATGAAGTCTGAAATTCACTCAAAAAATGGCATATTCCATTTTTGAATATTTGTAAGCCCTTTTAGCGTTTATGAGATGTAGCAGTAAAACAATTCTTGTAATTTTTCTCAGAAAAAAGATCAGTCTTGTGTTCTGAATTTGACATATATTATTTGACATTGGTATTATTATTTCAATTGAAAATTATTTTATATTATTTAAAATATAATCGTATAAAAAAAAAAACGTCTTTTTATGCAATACTTACTAGTGCCGAGATACAATGTTTTAACTTTAGGCATTTTTGAGATGTTTAGAAGCATATTTCTTGCCGAGAAATCTAGTGTCAAAATTTAATCTGTGTATTAAGTGATATTTTTAGAATAATGTACTAAAATACCATTTAACCTTCGATATGCTTTAGGAAGCCTAAATAAATAAATAAATAAATAAAAATTAACGCTCTCCGTTAGAAAGTTAAATGTACTAAAGTTAAGAATAAAATTTAACTAGACTTAAACTGCTATTCCTTGGCGGCCTTCTCGAGAACGGGTCTGATGTCTCAGGTAAGTAGTTTCCTAATAGGTAGGATATAGTTACTTAGGATAATCTCAAAATTCAAATTACATTTGACATTCAGACCAGCCTGCTATTAAGCTATTAAATAGCCCGGTTCAGGTAAGCAGGTATGGATCTATATTTTATTTCGTAGCTGAGAAATCACCATAATAATCAATTAATTAGCTTGGATATCATAGACAAAATGTCTGTAATTGAGTTAAAAATTGCTAATTTGACCAAAAAAATTGCTGAACCAAGTAGAGTGGAAGAAACTTCCTCCAAAGCCTCACCACATTATAAAAATATATAGTTTGGGCTCTTGTAAACATAAAGTTCGTTTTAAATAAAAGTTTTTATAGCGAAATTTCTGTACAGATCTTAAATAGTATCAATTTAATACGTACTTTTTCGCAATATTTGCATCTTTTATACGTTAGGCAGCACGACAGTTTCCTGATTTTTGAAATGATTTTAATAGTAGTTACATTGTAATATATATTTATGTATAAATATTCTATTTTTAGCATAAATCCCTTATGTCTCAGTTATCTGACAACTTGTCAAAAAAGTAAAAATGGATCCTTCTAGAATTTTTTATGTAGAATTCAGTGGTTGGATCAGTTATTTCTAAACATTTTTGTTTTTGAAATATTGATAATCGTTTCATTTTTATTTCATATGGGACATCCTGTAAATTTTTCAACATTTGCGTCAGTCCGAAACGAAACACATGACTAACCGAAAATAGTGCTTGGCGGTTAGATTTGGCCATTTAGGGTAAGTTTTGCTTAGTTTAGTGTAGATATTTCCCAACACAAAAGGCAGATACAGGACACAAGCTGGTATATTGGTGGAGTACGGACATAGGGGGAAAAAGAATAGATGTATTCAGATGAGCAGGAAACGTACTAGATGAAGAAAGGGTGTAATCAAAATATGGAACTTCTTGTTAAACGCGAATTTCAGCTACTATAAAAAATTACTTGTAGTTTATATAATAGTGTTATATTTTATAGATGCCCATATTAGCAAAAATGCTTGCCCATATTTGGTGTCTGATGTCAAAATAAGGGTAGTTTTACTCAAATCACAATATTTTAGAAATATTAAATTTGTAAACTCCATGAATAACTGTTTTAATTTATCTGCTCCGAATTGGTTAAAACGTTGACTGTTCACATATCTTAAATAACTGAGGTAGTAGAAACCGATAAGCTTAGATATGCCCATATTTGGTCGAGGTGAGGTACCTTATTTACTAACCTGTACTTCGTGAGCCTTGCTAAAACCCAATTGATCTACTTTATACCAGTTTTTCGGTCGACTGCTGTGTTCTTCTTTGCAAAATCGACATCTGAGTATCAAAGTTTGCCCTTCCAACGCATCCACGAGCGAATAGAGATCATTTTTATCGGAACTTACGAGCCTCTCTCTTTCACGACACTCCTTGGTCTCAATCGGTCCCTCATCCTCTTGACAATACACCGAACTAATCGCGACTAAAAAGTTCATCAAAATCTGTGTGTGGCGATTGTTCATGCTGAAAAACTTGTAAATAACTGATTGAGATATTAAAAGTTGACTTTAATGCTGAATGGAACGTAATAAAAAATGGCAGCTGTCAGATTCAAGCGTAGTAAGTCTGAACTGCGTCTCAAGTTCAGTCAAGGAAGAATATCTCAAACCCCGTATTAGAGTACCAAAATCGTTGAATTGATTACCTTTTTGCAAAAAAAAACGCTTCGTTAAAAAACGAGTGGTAATTGTTCCCTTAAGCATAACCCAAACGCCTTTTCGCACAATCATCAAGTGTTCATAAGCAACATTTTATCAATTAAAAAGGTTTTTAATAATTATCAAGCATTATAGTCCAACGCCTAATAGCGTCAAAAAATAATACTCATTACCTATCCAGATCCAGAGCTGAACATACGCCTTACTTTTAGTCTTGTGCGTCCTTCATCCAGTTTCCTTGGATTCTCCTGATGTCATCAATCTATCTTGTTGACGCTCTGCATCTGCCTCTAAGCATCATGACTAGGCTCCACTCCAGAATACGCTGTGACCATCTCAACTTTAAAGTTACTACTCTTTCTATGTCATCAGTCAGTCACACGTGTTCTATGCCATATAATCACTTTAGGTTTATCACAAGAGGTTTTACACATCATTTCAAAAGGGAATCGTGGGAGTTTATTTATTTGTTTGCAGGAATTGATGCTTCTTATACGGCCTTTAAATATCTTAAAATATCAAATTTTATAGTCAAGGCATGTATTTTATAAAATTAGGAAACTATGAGATTATTTAGGTGAAAATATAGTCATCTTCTCGAAATGAAACTTGAGTTCAAGGTTCTAAAACCAACTTTTAATATTAAATAATTACTTTGGTTAAGACAATCACATGTGTGGCCGCCTTCCTCCTTTCCGAAGGACACCGAAATAAAATGATGTGGTCGGAAAAGGTGGTTAAATCACTATAACTAGATGTGGATGTAAATTTCTGGCTTTGAATCACGATGATACCATGCTTAAAATTTAATTAGTATTTAAACTAATCTTCATGAAAAAGAAATGTGTTTCATTCTTGAGAGAATGGTGAAAGAAAATGTTCATAATAACCTTAATAATCAATTAAATACTGCCATTATACTATGCAATTTCAATTACTAAATTATGCAATCAATAATCAAGAAAAGAACAATAATATAATAATATTACTAATAAATATTTAACAGTGTAAAGATTACCTACCACTTGAAACGTGACAATAAAAACGAAATTTTGCTTTCATTGAGACGTGAGAATGGAAACAACTTTTGTGAAATATGAAATAACGTAGGCAGCGATTCTGACTGCCGGAACTTTAGCTGTTATAATTCCGTGTCCCGTCTGCCGGAATTTGATCCACTACCTAATAATGTTTGTTGCGCCTTCATACGCATCTATTAGGACACTTTTTGCAACAATATGTTCTTAAAAGTTCCTCATTCGTCTTCGCTTGCATACGTTCTACAAATAAATTCGAAGTAAAATTAAGTTCTCTTTTGCGACGGGTGCCTTCTAGTCTCCATACAAAAACGAAAACTG
>JAEQML010082068.1:0-10961 GCA_016904865.1 Pissodes strobi
ATATTATTATTGATAATATTGATTAGTTTAAGACGTTAAAATTAATTACAGTTTTTTTATATTACAGTCTTATAGTACAAAATATGTCATATAATAATATCTCATTTTTATAATAAGGATAGTATTCTATGATATTATTTGTTGTATGTATTACATAAATATGTTGTAGTAATAAGTAGAGTTCGTTTCCCGAAGGTTTTGTATTTACGTTATTGATGACGTCGCTTAATTTGGAAAAAAACGGTTTATCGTAGCTAATTCATATTGTTACGTTTTTCCCGTGGGTTCTTAACAGAATTACAACTTTTGCTATTTTCAACTAATACTCTCTTTATTCACTACCACTGTATACAATTTAACACTCTAAACTACTCTTATAACTTTACCACTAATATCTATTCAACACTCAATGATTAACTGAACTGAACTCTGACTAACCGACTGACTAACATTCGCCTTAGGTCTGCTTATATATAATCTTAAATCTATCACGAATATTCGGGAAGTATTCCGAGGCCACTCTATATGATCTCGACGAGGCCATGGAGATAATTCCAGCGATCCCGAAACTTCGCGTCCGGCCGGGCGATGAGTCATACAGACAAAGAAGCGAGGGGCACGGCGGCTAGTTGTATAGGGTAGCACAAAAACGTTCGGATGGTTGTTAGGCTAGCCGTAACAATATAAATTCTCTAGCATTCAATTTTTGTATTAAAAGTTAGGCAAAATTGGAGCAAGTATGTTCCAAAACGCTCTTTATAGAACGTTCGGAATTGTTATGTAATAAAAATTTTGATTTAGAGAGTTAAGTTAAGAGAGTTATCCGAAATATATAAAAATTAGTTAACCGCGTATAATAATCACCAAATGCAAGAAAAATATAAGAAAGGTTAAAAATCTTCAAAGATATCATCAAATTAAGGGTCTGATGATATATAGGTTGTGTCGATTTTGCAAATTTTCTTTTTTTCGCTAGAAAAGGGGTGTCCTATAGAGTAGCTTAAGCCAAAAAAATCGCAGGATTCGCCACATTTGAGCCTAAATTGCCCTAGAAGGGCAAACTTCCACTACGACTTTCCCAGGTGTAACGTGAAAATATTCAAATTGTAACGTGAAAATAATGAAATTTTAGTAACCGACACCGGGGGCCTGGCACATTGTTTCCAAAAGTTGCACATTTTCTTATGGGGAATAACAGTGTTGTTTACTGTTTATTTATATTTAATATTCCACTTCACGCATGACCATCCGCTCGCTTCGGGGGCGCAACCAAACAAAACTAACCCAAACTAACCCAAGGCATGCCGGAAATAAAAAGACATTGAAATTTGTCAGTTTGTTTTTCCTCATTTGGAAATGTCTTGGGTTAGTTTGGGTTAGGTTTGTTTGGTTACGCCCCCGGAGCGAGCGGATGGCCATGTATGAAGTGAAATATTTGACGAATATATACATACAAAGGAATAGTGTAATCGAATGAGTGTCTCTTTTATTCCGATGATTGAATGCAAATGCACATTGAATAATCATCCAAGCAGCCACGTTTACCATACGGCGGGCAATGATATCATTATGGCAGGATCGACCATCCCTTCATCTTCATTCAATCGGACTACTGGGGGTCTCGGTCAACAGCAATATGTCCTGACATGACCACGTTGCTAACGTCGCAAAATCAGCCTCCCAGAAGCTTCACTGAAAAAACTGATGCTCTAATGGCAAATGAACTCGCGCAATTGCCCTTTTTGCTTTTGTGGCAAGGGAGGCTCCTTAATTTCAATGGCCTTGCTTTTGCGCTAACCGAAACCACTGCAATTGAGTCAAATTCACCGCGCATTTGCCCTATTATGCCTTTGAGCCAAATGAAATGCTTTTAAGTCAAATTAAGGAGTTTCTGGCTAAAGCCTTGTTCTTGTTAGCAAGTCGGTCTTTAGCACAAAATTACTGAATTTTGGCCAAATTCTCCACGTTATTTCTTCTATACGGAGAGTGAAATGAGATGGTTTTATGTCAAATTCGGGAGCTTCTAGAGCTAAATGCCATGCTTTTGGTAACGGGTCTGTGCTTTTGGCATAGGTACATTCCGAGAGGCGTGGTTTCCTACACCTCGATGGTGGTCAGCTGGTCAGTTTCTCTAGAACATCGAATCGAACAGGTGCGTGTGTCTTTTCCATGGTGAATACATGATCATGAGTAATGTGAAATAATTCAATTAAGGTATGTAAGTTATGTACAGTTTTCTTCTATTTATGATTTCTTAAAAAATTATATGACAACAATGTTGGTTGATCAAAATCTTTCTTTTAACTAATAGGGTTTTATCGTGACATATACCTTAAAATTATACGTATATAATGCCGCTCTGAACTATGATTAGATAATAATTTATATATGTATACAATACACATAATAGTACATTTGTAGCGTAATAATATTAACCACTATAAACATTTTGAATTGTGAAGCTATCAGCTAAGAAAATGCCTAAGTCATCAGATAACTTGCAAACCACGCGTTAGTGTGCGTCAGTTGCGTCCATCTTTTTTCAATAGAATGCTGGTGTTTTGATGGAAGTTTCCAAAAACATTTCTGCTTATTGGCTAAACGCGCAAGCATTTGCAACAAAGTCTTAGTCTCTGACATCAAAATCTTAGGATTTTGTTACAATTTCGTGAAAATTTCGAGCCCGGCTCGTTATTGCTTATAATATATACTCATGTCTTGTAGTCTTGTTGCTAAAATTAAGGGCCGATTTTAAAAAAATACATTATGATTTTCTAATTACTATTATTGGTTTAAACTTATATCCGTTTGGGTTATTGTCAGATCCGCCCTTGGCTAAACTATGATTTGTTTTCTTGCAGCGCAAAACATTGACGGATTAGATATAATCAAATTATTACCAAAAAAAGAAGAAGCAGGATTTCTCGAACAAAATATTCTGGGAGATAAAAAGTTGACAAAAGCTATCCAAAGCCTGAAAGATGGGTGATGGTAAATCAAACCTTTAGAACCTGATGTAATTACCAACAATGCTGAAGAAATTAGCTGGATCAGTGTTGATAATTTTTGTTTTAAAATAGGTTCGGCATTGCAACTTTTTGTTGGAGATGCGGTGTTTTCACTGTTTGCCAAGTTCATATTAGACAAATACGAGTATATATAAAACTACTAAACAGTGATCTTTTAATTTTTTTTGTACCTTCAACAGGATCACTTTTTTTCAAACATTTCAGTTCATAAGTGCCTCTGCTTATTTTCAATAGCTAATGTGCTTTTGCTGTTACCAAGTTCGTATTAGTATTACTTTTTTGTACCTTCAACGAGCACTTTTCAAAGATTTCACTTCATATAAGTGCTTTTGTTTATTTTAAATAACTCAAGTGTCTTTTACTTAGTGTAAGTTATCCTTATAAAAATGTCAAAATGTTATTTTTGTTACATGAAAAGAAACTAATAAAACTATATTTCTATAGTCCTGCTGTGTATCTCTATACATTCTACCGACACCCACATTATATTTAGATCATATATTTTCCAAAGACTTTTTGATATGAACACTTGTGCTATTTGGGTAAGTTACTCTAAAATCAAGTATCTTGAGAAGTATATAGGGCGATGTGAGATAAAGCCATGGCGAATTTCTCCTAAAAACATGCGAGCTTGTCTGTACAAGGCGATCAGTTATATGTGGAACTATCCAAAAACTTTTTTGCTAGTCGGCTTAAAAAGTTGCAAAATAGTTTTTGAGGGGTACATATAACTTATCGCCCTGTACAGGGTGTGCCAAATTCGAGCCTCATCATTGGGATATCGAAAACTAGAAGAGATACGATGTCGGTTAAATGGAGGCAAAGTTGTGCAATTTGATGCTGATCAAAATGCCATCTTAAAAGTTTAAAAATTCCGAATGCTTACGAAGATTTTTGGAAAAAACCGAATATTCGTGATTTCATTTTAATTTTATTATGACTCTATTTGAATAGATATAACAAAATAAATTTTACATTCTCAATGCTACTTTTTTTGTTCCACAAGATGGTGTTATCAGATTTTCAAACCGACGTTTCCTCTTTGAGCTGCCATCATCAACTTTGTCTTTTTAAATACGGCCCTGGATTTTTTATTACGGATTTTAAGAGCATCTAAAGTCCCAAAACCAATGATGTATCGCACTTATTCGAAAAATTTATATTAATGGAATTTTCCATAAGACCTCATGTGTTAGAGAGAGACAGAACATATATTTTTGTTAAGATTTTACCAGGAAATTATTAAAATGACTTTTTCGGATAAGTGCGATACATCATTGGTTTTGGGACATTAAAAGCTCTTAAAGTCCGTAATAAAAAATCCAGGGCCGTATTTAAAAAAACAAAGTTGATTATGGCAGCCCAAAGACGAAACGTCGGTTTCAAAATCTGATAACACCATTTTGTAGAACAGAAAAAGTAACAATGAGAATGTGAAATTTATTTTGTTATATCTATTCAAATAGAGTCATAAAAAAATAAAAATGAAATCGCGAATATACGTTTTTTTCTAAATATCTTCGGAAGTATTCGGAATGTTTTAACTTTTAAGGTGGCATTTTGATCAGCATCAAATTGCGCAACTTTGCCTCCATTTAACCGACCTCGTATCTCTTCTAGTTTCCGAGATCCCAATGATGAGGCTCGAATTTGGGACACCCTGTACAGATAAACTCGCATGCTTTTAGGAGAAAATCGAAGTGGCTTTTTGTTGCAAATTCGCAATACTTTTGCCGCAAATGCGCAGAGCTTTTGTAGCAAATTCGCAGTGCTTTTAAGCAAATTCGCAATACTTTTGTCGCAAATTCGAAGTGCTTTTGTAGCAAACTCGCAGTGTTTTTTAGCAAATTTATAATACTTTTGTTGCAAATTCGCAGTGCTTTTGTCGCAAATTCGCAGTGCTTTATTAAAAAATCATAATGGACTTTGAAGACAGAGTTGAAACTTTGGCATAAAATCATACAAATTGCTGTGCTTGTATGACAAGAACATACCATTTTGGAACAAGGAATTTTAGGCGTTTATTTCAAATGTGTCCTGAATTTGCATCAATTGAGCCATGCATTTGGCATATATCAAATGCATGGCGCAATTGATTCAAGTGCGTACGAATTTGAGCCAATCAAATTGTTTTTTCAGTGTTGGTACGCTATTTCGCAACAAAAAATGTATACACCGCAGCAGTTGATCTTGCTTTACAAAGCGCAAATAAGACCGTGCTTAGAATATTGCTCACACATCTGGGGTGCCACGCCAGAGCACACCCTAAAGCTACTGGATTCCGTTCAGAAGAGAGTTGTGCGTCTCGTCGGTGACCCGGAGTTGACCCGGAATCTGGATAGTCTGAAACACCGCAAACATGTGACCGAGAAATCCCTGTTTTACAGATACTTTTACGGCAGAAGTTCCCAGGATTTGGCCCGCCTTATCCCGCCCCTGACAACGCCTGTCAGACAGTCACGATAGACGCCAAGAGCGCACCGGTTCGTCGTACAACTGAAAACACCTAGAACATCGCTTTACAAGATCTCCTTTGTCGGGCGCACTGCATCACTGTGGAACTCACTCCCAGGACGCATATTCGGATGTCACAAGCAATATGTCCATTCGATTATGCCGAACGTTTCTTCATATGTGACGTGCACGATAGCATTTAGTCGGATGTCGTGACTGTTACATAGAATCAACAAATAAGTCTTCAATTATTTAAACACTTCATGCATGCCCTCCGCTTGCTTCGCTCCCTATACGGGACCTCAACAAATAGAAACTAACCAGGTGCTAACCAAAACTAACTCAAAATTTTTATTTTACTTTTTTTATTTTGGGTTAGTTTTGGTTAGCACTTGGTTAGTTTCTGCTTGTTGAGCCCCCGTAGCGAGCGAAGCGAGCGGAGGGCCATGCATGAAGTGTTAAAATAATTGAAGACTTATTTGTTGATTCTTTGTAACAGTCACGACATCTGACTAAATGCTATCGTGCACGTCACATATGAAGAAACAATCGGCATTGCCGAATGGACATCTTGCCTGTTACATGCGAATATGCTCCCAGGACATCTGTTCCCCAAACTAACTATTCAAGAACCGTGTCAATCAACATTTTCGCACACACACCGCTCGTCGAGCAATATAGGATGTGCTACTGCAATGAAAAAATCATTCACCTAAATAAAAAAAAGAGTAGAGACATTTATAGCACAGCGAAATCGGAAAGTTGGAGTGTCGGGCACTGCGCCCTGAGCGGTTCAGTTCCACAGTTGAATTTAAAATGAATTTTCGCTTCAAAATACATGACAAATTCGTCCGAAGCCTCGGCTATGAGAGGTTCGGAAATTTCGGATTTTTATACAATTGTGCGTTTTAAAGTCGTTTTTAAACGGATTTTAGACGATAAAATAGTTATTTATGCAACAAGTGTGTAAAGTGAACCTTTTTTTATGAGTGGGAATATTGATAAAAAAATTTAATTGAAATTGAATAAAAAAAAGGGTACTTTACACATGAGTAGCATATAAAATTTTTCTACTACCGAAAAATATATAAAAAAAACAAAAATATTATTAAATTACTTTATGCACTAGTGCGTATAATAAATTATTTTTTACACTAGGGCGTAAAATATATTATTTTACGCATTGCCCTAAATGTCAAAAAATATGTCAGTTTTACTTTACGCACTAGTGCGTAAAATAACTTATTTTACGCACTACACATTAAAAAAGCCTATTTTACGATTCTAAGAGAGTGCGTAATGTGAGTACTTTACGCACGCTAGTAGAAAAAGCATATTTTAAATTAAACGAACTGTCAAAAGTATTATTCAGATGCCCAGGCGTTTAAAACAATATTAAGTCATGACCCTCTTCTAAAATTTGCAAAACTTGGTTATTGACTTTCCCAAATCAAAGGATGCCGCCGCAAGATGACTAGCTGGTAGTGAATAAGCTGCGCTTATAGCGCACCATTTTTCTAATGAATTTTGCTAACGAAACTACAGTAAACGTCTGGCAACAGTGTGCCTTCTTAAAAATCTTTGTTTTGGCTATTCTGACAGTTGACAGTAAAAAGAAGGATGGATAGTTACAAGTAAAATTTAATTTTGTTTAATGGGGCTATGGCTATGAGTCGCTTTATATTAGGACCGAAACAAAACGGAGGTCTCTCGTTCGACGCAAATGTATCCTAGTTAATATTTTCACCCGACATTTGATTTTCAGATGTGTTTTGTCTAAATTTCTAGTGCTTTTGTGAAGTGGTGCTGAAAATTTGTGTCAAAACTCGAACTTTGAGGACATTTTTTCGGTTCAAATGTAGCGGATCTTCCGACTTTTTTGGCTTAAACTACTATATAGGACACCCCCTTTCTAGTGAAAAAAGAGAATTTGCAAAATCGACAAAACCTATATATCACCAGACCCTACAAACCAAATAATGTAAATAACCACACAGTTCGGCATCGGCAATTTCCACGCCAATGACTAAAGCAAGTCGCTGCCGAAATTTTAAAATATGTAAAAAAAATTAGGTGTTGGTCTAGGGTCAAAGTGTATTTAATATATCCTGCGACCAATCACGAAACTGCCTCCCCGCTAAAAATCAAGTAAACGTCGCAGTGTTGCCTATTGTCGCGTATTTTAAATAGCTTGAGGCGAATAACATATAAACATTATAAATATTATAGTATACTTATGGCGTATTCCGTATTTCCCTGTGTAAATAAAATAGTAAATAATAGAAGACAGTAGTATTAAGGAAAATAACAAAATTAAGTATTCAAGTAGGAAATTTAAATATGTAAATTCACTATAGGAAACTAGATAGAAAATAAATTAGGATTATTGGGAAAAAAATGTGGCAGCATCTAAATATGCGAGGATATTTTTTGCCCGCATTCTTTCCGTCCAGGTTCTTTCATTGGCAACTATAGACCATAGAAGGTCTGTATCAACGAACATTTGAACAGAAACAATTCTGCTTTCGGAGAGCATTTGCGCAATCATAACCACAACTTCAGTCCTCATTCCGATTCAAAAATTTTGCATAACATTTCATCAAAAAACTTCAATAGGCTGGATTTCATGGAGGACATCGAGATCCACAGCGAGCTGCGTACAAACAACCATTGCCTCAACACTCTGGTCAATCTCAACAGATCTGACATTCCATTACACAGAAGGCTTCTCGACTGAATTAACTTTTGCCCCTACACTTGGAGGTTGGGGGGCCGCTTGATCAAGCATTTTCTATTTCAAATAATTTCTCCTCTTTTTTACTACAGCAATGTAATTTAATTTAATTTTATTTTTATCTTTCATTTGTCTTCCTCTTTCTCTATCTTTCAAGTTGATTTAGCTTAGGCTAAATTCATCCCTTCTTAAGCTAGTCCTCTAGGAGTTGAGTTAACTTAGGTTATTGTCATCTCCTTTCTTTTCTGTTCTATCCGTCGAGTTGAGTTAGCCTAGGCTAACCTCATCTCTAAGTTAGTCCTCTATTTTCACCTGATCAAGCATTTTCTTCCAAACCAACTTTCAAGCCACCACAAACAATCAACCAAATTTTCAAGTATTCAATTGCAAATTAGCCATTCAATGTGTATTATGGCATTTGGTTTGTCTCATCTGGCATAGTAGCAACTCCTTTTGTATTTTAGGTTAATTTCAGACCGCTGCAGTAACTTTATCTGATTTTATTTTTCAACTTAATCCTTGTCTTTTTAAAACTCTTAAAATTCAAAATTACCGCCGTTTTTCGGCATATAAGGGTCATCAGTCTGCTTGTCAAGACTGTCAATAGTGACAGTCGACACATTCAATGTGTCATCCAAAAGCACGGGTCTTTGTACCACGCTTTTGTTGTTAATTTGATATATTTTAAATTTTATTTTAATCTAAATTATGTGAACCATTTCTCATAATGTGACGCACAATGTGTGATATTTAATTGTGACCGTTGTCGATTTTTGATGTGTTTGATCCATGGATATGTCCTTTGTCTACTGACAAGTAAGTAAAAGAGGTCCACCATTTTCTTTTTTCACGTATAAAAATGACACAAAAACCTTCATTCCTAATTAATTACTTTAGTTAATCCCCCTTTTTGTAATTAAAAAACTTTTTAATCCCAACAAATTTATAACTGAGTGCAACAGTATTCATCTCATAATTTTTTTTTTACCAAAAATAACCATTGTCTCAATTCAGCAACATTCTTTGACTCTCCACTGACAAGGGGTTCCTTTACTTGCTTTCAGGTAACACTGATGATGGCTACGGCCGAAAGCGCTCTGTTACGCTCTTCATGATTCCTTTTGGATTAAAATTTGCATGATATACAAAGTGTTTCATTACTCAGGTGATCTTGGCAGCCACTCAATTGTACTTCTTCTGCCAATCCATCTGGTTTGGATAATTTTAGTCCAACCGCTCTCTCGTCATAGCAGCATAGTGTAGAGGTGGACCATCTTGCTGACATTTAGATTGCTTTGTTTTGGTTTTCAAGTTCATTACTGTAAAATGGGGTTTCTTGGCCACCCGAGGGCTATACTTGGTCACATACGCGCAATTTTTTTTTGTGTTTTTTACTTAAAACTCAATTTTTATTCCCAAATTAATAACATTTCTTTTGTTACAGGTAATTGGACAGACAAGTGGTAGTTACTAAAATGGCTAGAACGTATGAAAGGCTCCAGAAATTATGGACTTCTTAGGTGAAAATTTGCAGCTCGCAGTTAATATCGTTAAGGCCGGCATGTCAAAAAATTAGTGTGTGAAACATATTTATAAGGTACCTGGTACGACGATAGTATGTAAGGTTGGCGGCAAAAACACCAAACCCGTTGGTCACCCAACCGTACTAAGTGCACAGAAAGTGGTTGCAAGCTGCGGATTCCCCCTTACGAATCCAGATATTCGTGATATTGTAAAAAAATATCCTGATAAACAAGGGAAAGTAGTTGGAATATTTAATGACGACCGCCCTTAGCATCAAACATAAAACGATCCAGATCATCAGCGAACAGAGGCAATATCTGAATTTTTTCTAGTAATATCAACCTTTGCCTTTGCCTTTGGAGACATAAAGAGTACAAATTTCTACAATTACGATGAGGCAAATATCACTAATCATTCCGGCGCCAGGAAAGTCGTGGTGCCCAGAAACAGAAAATGGGTGGAACACGTTCAGGAGCACTCACGTGCTTCCATAAGCTTAATGGCGTGTGGCAACGCTAATGGAGATCTTCTTTCACCGATGGTTGTGTATAAGGCGCAAAACCTGTACGACAATTGGACGTGAGGTAGCCCAGTTAGCACCAAATATGCAAATAGTCCTAGCGGCTGATTAAATATGAACCTCTTCGAGCTGTGGGTTCCTTCTGCTTCTTCGAACATACAGTAAGGCTACTAGAGAGGCTGACGATAAAGTGTTGATTATTAACGATAATCTTGCTAGCCACTTCTCGCCTAAAGTTATGTAAGTTTATAGAGAAAAAAACCTGTATACGACGCCGTTTCAACCTAATGCAAGGCACCTGATGCAACCCCTGGATGTTGTAGTGTTTTGCACCCATGAAAGATGTATATATGGTGGGAAATTCTTGATTATTGGAGAAAAGACCCCAGATATCCTCTACTTTCATACAGACTGTGGAAAGGTGTCAGCAAAATGGTCGTCTTCTGGTTTTAAGGCAACTGTCTTCGCCCTGTCATCGTCAATCCAAATGATGTGTTAAAGCGCATTCCCGGTAGGTTGGACGAAGATGTTGAGAATATTGAAAGGGTCTTGGATGGCAGCCTGGTAGTACTACTAAAGGAGCACTGAGGCACAGGGAATAAAAATATTTCGTCTATAAGTATGGGGCGAAATAATCGAACCAGGGTCAAATGCACCAAACGGTCATCCTCAACCAACGACCCGGAACCCTCTACACCAA
>JAEQML010082069.1:0-10960 GCA_016904865.1 Pissodes strobi
TAAGGTATATCTTTCTGAGGAACCTTCTGTTTGCCTGATGTTTTTTTTTACCTAAGAGTTTGCTTGATTGCTTTTAACTTACAACAAGTTTAATTTCGAACTGAATATTAATATATCTGGTCAACTGTGTTATCTGAGTTAGCTGAAACATGCTAGTTTTCTCTTATTGAACTTGCAATTAATTAATTCAATAACGTCATAAGTTGTATTTTTTTCCTCATGGTCAGTAAATTTTAGATACCTGTATTTAGAGTGCTACTATATTGATATTGCGGCCTAGTGGACTTTGCGTTATTCGTTAAATTGTCTCATTTTTCTTTACTAACTTTTGGAAACAAACTCCGTCCTAAGTAAGCTACCCTAGACTTGGTACTTGCGCTTAATTCAAAACATTTTATTCTTGAAAATTGAAATCGATTGATTGTTTCAATAACGCTTAGCCATACTAGTTATTTTAATTACACGGCCGTTACCAACGTAATACAACCAATACCAATATATAGATACATAGATAATTAGTAGTATAACTTCGTGTAAACGAATCATGATTCGGTTTTTCTAGCGACTTTAAGTGATTATTTATTTGCGTTACTGGAATTTTTTTTATTAAGAGTGGTTATTTGATGGTTGCACCAATTATATATACACTGTTTGATAGCGTTATTTCCGAAAGTAAGTTCTCTTTAGCTATACGTCAATAACAGATTGACTCAGACCTTTAAATTCCCAGTACCGTAAATATTTTGAGCATTTGCTTAGGCAAATAATTTGTTTCTTTTCATAGAGTAACCAAGTAAAGTTAATCGTTTTTACTTTATAGTCGTCATTGTCAGGCATAAGTCAAGTGTACCGGGGTATCACGATTACTAATAGTTTTCTTTGTTCTAGTTGACTTGATCCTTCAACTCAGTAGTTTTATCACTATAATACGTTTATAAGTAACCAGTTCTTTTGGTAATAAACCGATTCTTTGTTTGTCCATTCACCTGTTTTATTTAATTAGTTTTTTTTTTAATTAATATTCCAAAGGAGAAGGTCGCTAAATGCGGTAGGTATCTGATTTTCTTTTATTACTTGCGCTCAATAATTCAAACGTTCTGGATTTTACTTTTGATTAATATTGGAGTAGTTGTCCATCACTGACTTGAGTTTTGTTTTTTTGGGTTAATATTTGGGTATTTGCTATTTACCGACTTTGATTTTTGATTAATTTTTGAGTAATTATTTTTCCATTATTAGTACTGATAAATTTCCGGTATATATATATTTGATCTAATTTTCTATCTCATTTTTGTTGTTTTATTTATCGGTTTTTTGGATAAAAAAATAACAATTTTTGGTATTCTTTTATTTTGTCGCGAAGCTTAAGCTAAAACGAGTTCCATATTTCAACTTTGGGGTATTTCTCGCTTGTGCTGTCTACAAGCCCGTGGCGCCTTAAATAAATCAACCCACCCCTACTCTATGACATTTGAGCTAGGGCCTAATTTGTACGCTCGGTGACAACTCGTTCTAGCCTACGCATCGACACTCGTAAATTCATAGAGTTTTAATTCTAAATACTACAACGTAAAATTTTTTCCTTTTAATTTGACAATTATTCACTCTCAGTTCCTTCTAAGCTGGAGTGAAGGTTTGCGCCTATTAGAAGTACAGAAAGAGCGTAGCAGGGTGTTCCTTAATGACATGCTAATATTTAAGGGGGTGATTCCTGTGCTCATTTTAAGCAAAAAACTTCATATGAACATCCTAAGCGTCCTAACTTTTGAGATACAGAGTGGTAAAATTTTCAGAAAAAAATCTATTTTGTATAATAACTGTCATACTATCGTAGATATCTTTATATTTGGTGCATGTCTTCTATGCATCTAAATACAATCTTTCTTCTTTTTAATTCCACAACTGATACCCATTGTCTGCATAACCCATCATAATAATTTTTTCTGATCTTGGGTCTAACTTTGACTTTCTCATCTCTTTCGGTATTAAATTGTATGCATTACATCCAAACAATTTTATTTTCTCCATATTAGGTTTTTTTCGTTGTTTCAGATTTCTGCTGGGGTTTTATGATTTTCAAATGCTCTTGTTTCTATTCTATTTATCAAATACACACCCGTTCTAACATCTTCTCCCCACATATATTTTTTTCTAGGTCCGCAGCAAAAATTAAACATCTTGCTTTATCCATGGTTGCACGATTAAACTGCTTCGCAGTCCCATTCTGTTCAGGGTTGGATAATTTGAAATCTCTGGAAACTTACTCTTCTCGGTTGTCGCACCTCAGGTTTTCAATTTTTGTACCAAGTTTTGCTTCCACAATTGCCACATAACGTTTAAATTTTTCCAGAGGTTCGCTTTTGTTGCTCAACAGATAGGTAACACAAAAAGGTGAAGTGATCAATAAATGTAATGAAATATGACTCCATCATGGGTGGCTGGTTTTATTTGCCTATAAATATCTGTCGACACTGTTTCCAATATTTGTTTTGCTTTTCTTTCTTGGGGATGGTCTTTATAGGATATTTTTGTTTGTTTTGCTTTTACGCACACCTCACATAAACATGGAGCCAGGAACCTCCCAGAATGCCCAATTTTTCTATGTTTTATTATTTTTTTCTCATCACTTGTCAAATTGGCATACACATTTTTGTTTAAATTGAAGTTAGCAAAATAGAGCTTTCCTTTTCCCTATACCGCACATTTTACGTTTCATGATGCTTACCTTTCTATTGCTAAAGTTCACTTCCAGCCCATTTTTCCGTAGTTTTCTTACCGACAGCAAATTATAGAGTAAATCTTCGCACACCCACACATACTTAATTGTAACTGTCGCAATAATCTTTTGCTCAATCTCCTTACAGCCTTCTAAAAACTTGGAAAAATTGCCTCTAATCAAATGGTTTGTTGATCTACTGTCAATTACAAAACTTATGTTGACTTGATTTAATGCAGATAATGAAGTTTCAGTGAACAAAAACGAAATGTGTTCTTCTTCTTCTGTAGTTTCTTATACATTATGAGCAGGATTCCGCTGACTATAGCCTCATCTAAAATTAACTCTTAAACTACCACGATAACTACCTCTTCTGTACTGGTTTATAGAACATTGCTCTTTTATGACCAACCTTGTCACATAAATGGCATCGAAATTGAAAGTTTCCTCCACTACTATTTCCTGCACCAGAAGTTGCATTATTTCCATAATAACTCTGACTAAAACCATCTCTATGTTCCACTAGGCCTTCTCCACTTTCCCTTTCTCCTTGAGTTTTTGGGCATAAATGTCATATTTGGATTTTCCTCTTCTTTTAACTTTGCCTGTCTAGATTCTTCCTTGAACAATTTGTCTTTCACAAAATCGCCTCTTGATTTTGGCGGAACATAATGCCAATTGCTGTTATGACATTTTGAAAGGATTGTTAACAATAACTGTAGGATTAGCTCGCCTTCATCAATTTTTCCACCTGCCTTAACTCGCATATTGTGTTGTCAAATTCAGTAAGAAATTTACTCTATGGTGTTCCTTCCACATGTCTTAAACCTCTAAGATTCTTTTGTAGCATTGGTTGTGTAGAAATACCTTTCTTTGCTTATGGTATTTCCAGGCTTGTCATTATTTCTGCTGCTGTGGTTTTCGTTTTTACAGATTCCAAAATACATTGAACATCGAAGAAAAGTGGCCTATCTGTCTCTTTACTATCGATACTACTACGGAAAGTGTTCGAATTAGCTGGCACTTATGATTCCGCCCAGAGTTGTGCCAAACAGGAACACCCATCAGACACAAGCTGCTCATCAAGATACGATTTAGTCTCGAACTCCTAGGACGTCGATATTACGGGACTCCTTTTTATGGGGGACTGCGTCGCTCTGGAATGGACCAAGTAACATCTTTCCCGAAAACTACGACCTACAGCACTTCAAGTCCCAAGTTCACCATCATCTCCGCACACGCACTACTCGTTGAGTGGTATAGGAATTTCCTTTTGTGTGTATGCCGATCATAAAAAAGACCTACAACTTGCTTAAACAGAAACCATATTCATTATAGGATGGCGCTCCTGCACACCGCGATCGTTGGTGTGTCCGATTTCAACACCACTGTACCAAACGGACCCATAAATTGGTTAGGAAACACATTCCTATTGTGATACGGGGTTTCCTCCCCTGTCTGGCGTATTTTTTGATAAACTATGTATTTAAAATTGGGATACATATCTATTAGCATCTAGCCATGCGACTGTCGCATATTTGACCACTTTCCTAATGGAAAAAAGAGCTGCATTCAAAAAATGTTTTAATGATGGATTTTTTACAACGAAACGCAATATACCATTGTTTTGGGGAAAAAACACAATAAAAATTAAACAAAAATCCAGCTCCGTATTTAAAAAAATGAAGTTGACCGTTATAGAAGTTAAATGCCATTTTAAAAAACGCAGAGGCTCTATTTTGTAGAGAAGGAGAAATTACAAAAATTACTTATATACTTTTTTTTTCTAACTGAGTTGGTTAAATCAAGTCGGTACTCTTTCAGTTATTTACCAAATTAATTCTCGTTTCGTCAATATCTCAGAAACGAAAAGAAAGCTGGCAACTCTGTCGACGTATCTTAGATGACTTCATAAAGTAACTTCTTTCTAATGTAACCAACCTCGTAGCTCTTACCTTTACGGAGATAGCAGTAATGGTATCACTTAAATTGCACAGCCTGCATTCATAATGCCAAGTATTCAAGGTCAGCAAACTTTGATCAAGTCCAGCTTTGACCTTAGTACGAACACTTCCATCCCTTGTTGTGTCTTTGATAAAAATGGCGATAACTTTCCCTAAATCGACATTTAAAAAAATACTATTTGCACAAAACAAGACTAGACTCTGCACAGTTCCTTGCGCACATCAAACTCTACCTTTGCCTATGTTAAACTTTTTTGTCCTTTCTTGTAAATATGTTCTAAAAATGAGGTATGCGGGTGTGTCACAGTGTCGAATGCCTATAAATCGCATACAAATATTACCATTTGATTAAAATCATTCTTAAAATGTTCTTATTTGTATTAGCCTGAAGGTTTTAGTATCTTGATATTATGGATCTACTTTTTGTTATTAATGCGTGTAAAGTCATTGTATTAATACAATAAGTATTTAGACATATTTATAATATAATTATTTTTCATTATTTTAGATGAAGCACAAGTTTGCCGAGAAACTGCCGAACAACCAATATTGACGCTGGATGACATAAATACAGCATTTGTGTACGTTCAGACATGGCCTGCAAGGTGAGTTCAATGTAGAGATTCAAACTCAGATCTATAACATGTTTTGGTGTCTGTTATTACTTACACCAACTAATTGACAAAATAAATTACAGTGGGCTTCGAAACAAATTACAAATTATTATCGATTTTTTATTAATAAACAATACTATGTTGGGGTTTGGAACCTTCGGCAACATGCACTAAAACTGAGCTTTATCCACAATACCGAAACAGAATTTTTGCACTCGACGCGCGTTTCGCTAACCATGTTAGCATCATCAGGAAATGATTAATCATCTCCTGATGATGCTAACATGGTTAGCGAAACGCGCGTCGAGTGCTAAAATTCTGTTTCGGTATTGTGGATAAAGCTCAGTTTTAATAAACAATACAAAATATTGTTAGAAATACAATAGCGTTTAAATCAAGTCGGTGCTCTTCGTATTTTTGGAGGTATAAAGTTTTAAAATCTAGCGATAATAATACGGCTCGCTCCGATCCTGCGCGAGCTGGACAGGTGCGACTTCACTAGCGCCGATCGTTTTCATAGCTTGCCTCATTTGTATCAGTTTGTTTGCAAACTCTCTGGTTTTGAGTGTTTGGCACAAAAATAGAGCAGATAAATTAAATATCCCATAAGCAGTAATATATTTAAGAACTAGAACCGTCGCGGCGTCGGCGTTGCGTCAATCCCAATCATAATACCCTGAATAAAAATGCAAATGCTGTTATTTTTATAATGTAAGTCGATTGTCAACCTATATTTTTAATAAATATAATATTCCTCGTTTTGAATCTATTTTCATACAAACGATATCAACAGGAAATAATATATTTTTGTGGTTTCCTGTTTCCGGCAGGTACGAGGTGATAAGCGCTATTTGCTTTCCTGTTTACGACCGATATCAGCGGGGAATAATATATTTTTGCACTTTTACTGATTAGAACGGTATGACCGTAGACGCTAAGCGCGCCAAAATGTCGAAGCGAGCACCGATTTGGCCCGCCTCGGAAAGACTCGGATCGGTTCGCTGATAGCGCGCCCCACCGCAGTATAAATATGAGCTCAATGTGAAAATCAGTCACCCCAGTTCTCTCAACGGAGACACAACTCAAAAATCAAGAGGCAATTTGGACTTTGTTTTATTTTGTGCTTTGTGGTGTTAGTTTTTTTTTGCATTCGGTAAGTGTTTGAACCTATTAAATGGTTTTAGGAAATGATAGAAATATATCGAAATTTAATTTGGTATAGAAACTGTTTTCTTATGGCTAAATTTGAAAGATGTATGTATGTTAAGAACATTTGCTCACTTGATAGCAGGTAAACTATGTTAGTTCAGCGACACGATTTTTTCGATTGGAGCCCAAACTATCAAGTAAACTATATAGACTTCAGTTTTTTGTGTATAAGTTATGTGAAAAATAGTTAAACATAATAAATAAAGTAAACTATATGGATTTTAGATTAAGGACTTGTGCTTTTGTGGCTCAGTTAAATATAATATAAAATACAAGAGATAAAATTATTAAATGACTAAGATGGATTATATATTTTTTTCATTTTCATAAAAAAAATTCATATTTCTCACATTGTATATTTTTTGATTTTTCTGAAAATGTTCATTGCCAATTCTGCACCCGCTCGTTCGCCAGGCTGGATAGCTTAAAACGCCATGGAGATTGCAGGCCAAAAACCCTGGTCTGTAATCAATGCGGTGGAATTCTCAAGTCGGAGGCGGCCCTCCAATGTCATCTTTTGAACAAACACAGGGCTGCCAAACGAAAAGCCGATATTCCAACCGGAGCCACATTGTCCAATCCTCAAGACAGGACTCTAGTCGAGATTCTACCAACACCCATGGCTAAGCGAGTCAGACTTGACCAAGACAATAGTAAGTTTTATTTTAGGTTATAATAATTTGCTTTACTAAATAATAAGTTGCTTTGCAATGCAGTGATTGTGATCTGGAGATCTCCATCAGCCGATGGAGAGAACATCTTGAGGATCTCCAGCACATCGCTAACACCTGCTTGAAGCAGGAGGAAACGGTTCAAGTAATTAAGACCACATTCCGGACCCGGATTGCAAATGGCCCACTTTTTTCAAGCCAGGACCCTACCAGTGTGACGAGATCTTGAAGAAAACTTCGTCAAGCTGGTAGGAGACCAAATCGCTAGATTTGAGCACATCAATGTCGGTGTGGAGCTTTTCGGGCGCTTCGTCCTGCAAACGAAGGAGACGGAGGAGGTCAAGTCCTTCAACACAAAATTCCGGTCGGTGAGCGAGGGGACGGACCTGGAGGAGTTGTTTGGACAGTTTCTGTCTATCCTGGATAAGAAGGCTTCAGAGTTCCAGGAAAAAGACAGTGGTATGTATTTTGTTCTTATCCTACACGATTTTTATCTTGGTTAATTTTTAAATTAATGATTTTCAGGCTTTGATTTTGTTCTGTATTCTAAACAATATTTTTTCTTTTGTTATAGGTTGGGCCCTACAACAACTCCATTTGGAAGTGTGCATCAACAAAATCAACCCATTGAAAGCATCATCGTATATTCCGCTGCCTAATGAAAAAGAAGAAGAAGGCTGTTCGCAACATTCAGAATCAAGACGCAAAATGTTTTATGTGGTCAGTCTTGGCCTTCTTGCATCCGATTCATTGGACACAAAAATGCAAATAGAGTCGCGAACTACATGCCATTTGTCAATGAACTGGACTTTACAGGTATGGAATTTCCGATTAAACTGAAAGCTATTTCCAAGTTTGAACAAATCATTGTTATTTCCATCAATGTTTACGGTTTAGATAAAACTGTTGAAAATAGTAGAAATATCATTGGTCCTTTATATTTTACTAGATCTCGAAAAGCGAGGCATGTTAATTTACTATTAATCAACGACAACTATGGAAATAGTCATTATTGTTTAATAAGAAACATATCTCGCTTAATATCAAGTCAACTAAGCAAGCATGATGGTGCTAAATACTTGTGTGATGGGTGTTTGGTATATTTTTCAACTCAAGAACAATTAAAAGAGCATAAAAAATACGATTGCGTTCATGTTTTAGCTAAAGTCTTAGCAACAAATTTGAAGAAAAATAAATACGGTGAAGAGATTCCTGAGAATATTCTTAAATTTCCTGATTTTGAAAAGAAATTAAAGGTACCTTTTGTTATTTATGTCGATTTCGAGACTATTTCTAAACCTCTAAATATAGAGAAAAATTATCTGGATCTCGAAATTTCCTATACTGTGCGAACACACAAACATATCCCTTACTCTTTTGCCTACTATATTAAATGCGATTTCGATGATTCTCAGTCTATATTCAGGGGGAGGACGCACATAAAGTTTTTGTAAACTGGTTAGAGGCTGACTGCAACTCAATCTATAACCAGTTTATAAAAAATATTGTGCCAATGCTTCCTATTAGTATCGAACAAGAGAGCGAGTTTTGCGAAGCAGGAATTTGCCACATTTGCGAGAAACCATTTAAACCAGAAGATGAAAGAGTAAGAGATCATTGTTATTTAACAGGAAAATTTCGAGGTGTAGCTCACTGTATGTAACCTAAATTTCGAAATCTCTTATTTTATTCCTATCTTTTTCCATAACATGTCCGGCTTCGATTCCCACCTGTTCGTAAAAGAATTAGCTCTTGAAAACGAAAGATTGGATGTTATCCCCCAAAATAAGGAGCGGTATATTTCATTTACCAAACATATTTTGGTGGATAATGTCCAAGACAAAGATAAACAAAAACAGGTATTTTTAAAATTACGCTTCCTCGTTTCATGGCCCATAGTTTGGATAATTTACGTAACAATTTAAAACCCGAGAAATGTCGAGAATTTAGAAAATATTTTCCGAGATAAGAAGGATTTAAGCTTATTCGGCAGAAGGGTGTTTTCCCATATTCTTTCGTGACATCATTTTCAAAATTAGATTATACCAAGCTCCCATTAATCAATATATCGAACTTCGTAAAGAAGCCACCAAACAAGAAGATTTCGAGCGTGCGCAGATTGTATGAGATTTATTCAAATGCCTGAATTTAGGGCAATATTCAGATCTCTACTTAAAATCCGACGTTTTAATTTTAGCAGATGTTTTTGAAAATTTTAGAGACGTGTGCCTTACAACATGGTCTAGATCCATGTCAGTTTTATACTGCCCCTGCTTTACCATTTTGCGCGGCTCTAAAAATAACATCGATAGAGCTTGAGCTTCTTACGGATCTAGACATGGTACACTTCTTTAAACACGGGATTCGCGGAGGAGTCAGTCAGTATAGTGTTAGGAAATCTTTTGCAAATAATAAGTATATGCCTCATTATGATGCTTCAAACCCAACTTCCTACCTTATGTATTTGGATGCCATCAATTTATACGGTGCAGCCATGTCAATATTTACCAACGGGTAATTTTAAATGGCTCGCGGAAGACGAAATCCAAAATTTAGATTACATGAATATTGATAAAAATTTAAGCACCAGATACGTTTTTGAAGTCGATCTAGGGTATCCGGAAGAATTGCATTATGTGCATAACGAGTTAGCCTTTTGTCCAGAATCCATCGAACCACCAGATTCTAAATTAAAAATCACTAAATTAATTCCAAATTTCGAACCAAAAACGAAATACGTCATACATTTTCAAAATTTGCAGCATGGCCTTAAACTCATAAAAATTCGTTGCGTTCTCTCTCGATCAATCTCCTTGGCTCAAAATTTACATTGACCTGAAAACAGCAAAACGAAATGCTGCTGCCAACAAGCTTCAAAAAGACTTTTAAACTGATGAATAATGCTGTGTTTGGGAAAACGATGGAAAATATGGAGAAAAAAGTAAACGTTAAACTTATTACCCATTGGGAAAGTATTGGTAGAAAGTTAGGGGCCGAAGCATGGATTGCAAAACCTCATTTCAAAAACTTTGAGATTTACAGCTATTCAAATGGCTAAGCAGAAAGTCACATATGATAAACCCATCTAGGTGGGGTTTGCTATTTTGGACATTTCCAAAACCATCATGTATGACTTTGTATAGTTATATCAAAGCAAAATACAGGAATAAAGCCATGCTACTCTACACCGATAATGATTCCCTTATTTTAAATATTGACACAGAACATTTCTACAATGATATGCGCGATAATTTGTATAGATTCGATACGTCTAATTACTCAGCGGATAACCCATGCGATCTTCCTGTAAACAAATCAATTATTGGTCGAATGAAAGATGAGTATGCAGGAAAAATCGTGTGGAAATTCTTTGAAACAAGAGCGAAGGCATATTGTGTTAATGTGGAGGATAAAGTAACGAAAAAAGCAGAAGGTGTGCCCGACTGCGTCACTAAGAAAGAACTAAGTCTCGCAGATTACAGGACCGCAGTCGACGTACCGGGCACACAAATTCATCGTGAGATGACTACTTTCCGCTCACATCATCACGATATGTATGTCAAACTGAAAAACAAAGTAGCTTTGTCATACGCGGACGACAAACGCTTCGTTATTGACGGTTCCGAGTACACGCTTGCTATAGGTCATCGAGATATAGCATTGTATAAGGAGTCATTGGAAATTCCATGAAACCCAAGACTGATCTGATATCTTTCTTCGTTTTTATTTCTTTTGGCAGCCTAAAGATGATGTTTTTAGTGGGTTTTAGTTAAGTTATTTATTCTA
>JAEQML010082070.1:0-10960 GCA_016904865.1 Pissodes strobi
CAGTCTGTGTTAATGTAAGTCAAGTAGTTATCGGTTAATTAGTGCTTTTAGTACAATGCAGTAGCATTGTTGAAACATGGGAGCTCGCAAATATTGCATTATTAGTGGTAAAATGCATAAATATGGGGTATGCTTAAGACCACATGACAGAAGTGAAAACTTCACCAGCATTAATGTTATGAAATACAAGGATTTTTTGTGTTCTATATTTTGAAATTACTTGCCAAAGCTACGATCTTTAAAGTAAAATTTTACCTCAAAATTTGTCATAAAATTGACAGCAACTATTTATCGGTTGTAAATGTCAAAATTCTTGAATCCTGACCTATTTTCCCATCTTCAAATTGTTTTGAATGATATATCAGGCAAATAAAGCTACTTACTTACACCAGAACTATTCGCATCGATATGCTAAACGTAAAATTTTGCCTCGAAATCTGCCATAAAATTCACCAGAAACTGCTTCTTATCATCTTCCAATCGGAGATTAGTTTTTTGAAAATAATTATTGGTTGGCTGGTACGTACGCTTAAAGTAGATTTTTCAGACTGAGAAAGTCTCCAATCCGGCATTTTTAATCGGATCGATGCGAATCTTTCAAATGTTCTACTCATATCCCTTCTTTTTAATGTATGCGCGTTTGATTGTTCCAGATGATTCGATTTTCCAATAATAAAATATTAAGTGGTATCCTATCAAAACTCGAAATGGCGAAAAGTTTGAAATTCAACTAGCTCATTCTGTATAAAGGCATCATCATTTTTAAAGTGTGCTCCAAAGCAATTTTTGACGTAGATTCTCGTCAAGTAACCGGTTTTTCTAAACAAAATTTATTTTTCGAGAAAAAAATTAAAGCATTTATTTTTTGACCTAGAAATCGTTTTTTACAAGCTTTTATTTACTTTCACCTGTGGGTCTGTCTGTCTGTAATCAAATCTTGCAAGCTGAATTAGATCTACTTCTAAATGTCCGATTGACTTGAAATTTGGTACACGATTATAGTTCCGATGACAATACAATATTATAATGTTGTTAAGTTTACACCTCCCCCCCTTTCGGGGGTAGGGGAGGGGGCACTACTTAAAGTATGTCCGATTTCGTTTAAAATTGGTATAAGGGGGTTTTTGGGGACAAGGAATATGAATTTACTCTCAGATTTTGAAAATTCAAAATGGCGGATTCAACATGGCCGATATTGGGTTAAATGTTGCAAGTCAATTTTAGCCGACTTCTACATATCCAATTGCCTTCAAATTTGGTGTGCGTTTGTAGTTCAAATGAAAATATAAAACTATGGTCTTGCTTACACTCCCCCCCTCCCCCTCTTTCAAGGGTAGGGTAGGGGGGCAGTACTTAAAGTATGTCCGATTTCGTTTAAAATTGGTATATGGGGGTTTTGGGGACAAGGAATTTGAATATTTTATCAGATTTTGAAAATTTAAAATGGCGGATTCAACATGGCCGATTTTGGGTTAAATGTTGCAAGTCAATTTTAGCTGACTTCTACATATCCAATTGGCTTCAAATTTGGTATGCGTTTGTAGTTCAAATGAAAATATAAAACTATGGTGTTGCCATTGTTTATTCTTATGAAGACAGTGGTGTTGGGTGTTGCTTACACTTCCCACCTCCCTTTAAAGGTTAGTGGTGAAGGTACTACTTAAAGAATGTCCGATTTGGTTTAAAATTGGTATTAGGGTTTTTTTAGGGACAAGGAATATAAATTTTTTATCAGATATTGAAAATTCAAAATGGCGGATTCAAAATGGCTTTTATTATATACTACGAATCAAAGCTTTATATATAAAAATATAATATTTACTAAATTTGTGATTTTGCTATACCATAATACCTACTAAAAAGTAAAAAATAAATAAAAGTAAAAAAAAAATTAAAAACAAGCATTTAAATGCACTAAAAAGAAGAAAATAAAATTTGAAGTAAATCAAACCCATTGTTTTGTTACATTAAACATTTTTATATGATATAAAAGCTTGTCGCGAGAAATTTAAACAGGAAAATCTCGCGACAAGCTTTTATATCATATAAAAATGTTTAATGTAACAAAATAATGGGTTTGATTTACTTCAAATTTTATTTTCTTCTTTTAAGTGCATTTAAATAAAAGCTTGTTTTTTAATTTTTTTTTTTACTTTTATTTATTTTTACATTTTCCCTGGAAAATTCCCATTGGATTTATTTAACAAATGTTATGAACAAACAAAATTAACCAAATTACTGTTCTAAATTGTTCTATATGCCCTCCATTTTGAAATGAACACGGTATTTTTAACAAAATCAGTCTGATATAGATGTTGTATAGTTTCCATAATTCGATGTTGAAGTCCCTGCGCTGATGGTTTATTTTGTAAACTCACATTTTAAGCGTGCGTAACAAAATAAATTCAGGTGAGTAAGGTCTGGACTCCTAGGCGGCCGCACATAATTGCAGTTTCCTCTAAACCGTTCTTTGTAATGAGCTTTCAAACATGTTCACAGTCTTGCTGCAAATGAAATTATTTTACTACGGAAATTTAAATTTCAAAGTCAAATATTTTTATTGGGGGTATCTAGAAATTGTCGTTGGTTGCTATATTCTATTGAAAAAGATATATCTTTTAGGTCTGGTGATTCTCTATTTGATTAAAATCAGTAAGCTATGATTTTAACTTTGGGATTGCCTTATATCGTTATTTTGTTATCAAAACATGTCAAAAATTATTGAGACGTAATTCTTGTAATTTGATCGACTTTCAATAATTGAATCATATAAATAGGTGATAAATTGTATACCTACGAGAGACTTATGTATTTTTTTTATTTATTATTTATACGATAATATTGAAAAATATTTTTAAATAATTAATACATACTATACCTAATTAATATACTAAACTAGTAAAATAAGGCCGGAGTACGATGCTGGTAAATATCGACAGAGTTCTTGTTAAAGAGAGAAAGTCGATTTTTATGGCGTTATCTTGCCATGACGTTAAATGCGCGCAATACACCCCGATGAACGAGTATTTTGAAAACATGAAATTATTTAAGACGCTCTGGATACGTGATTTGATAAAACTAAAGCTTTGAAGATTATTAAGTATGTATTGAGATTGAGAGTGAGTCACCAGTCACCTTACATCCTCTATTAGTATAATAAAAGAACATAATGATATGATGCAAATCCATTCCTATTAACCATTTAATTAATATTATAAATAAACTACTTAAACATAGAATACATAAACATGTTACAGCAAATTCATCTAGGTATGTTTTCGACACATGGCCTTAAACATCTTTTTTAAACAAAGCCGAAATGATTTCCCGCACATGGCATACAATAAAAAGTTAATACTGAAATTAGTGTAATATAGGAGCATTGCAACTTGCTGTGCACACCAGAAGTATTCTTCGTGACTTCGCTTCCTTGGGGCAAACCCAAAATATGTCGTGAGTCGCAGAACGTAACTGAAAAAAAGAACGTTAGCGTAAAGTATAAATATGCTAATCGAATATTGATTGATTTAATGATATTTAGCTTTTGAATGATTATAAAAATTAAAATATTTCAAATATATGTATTTATACATGTTGACTTAAAATCACAAGGGCAGGAGACAAATTAAAGAAGAGCCCATTTTAAGCAGTCAAATCTCTAAAATTTGAATACCTGTTGAGACAGTATAGGCTTTTTACATTTATATCTTTATTTCTTGGATCAACGCGCTGCTCGTGACAAAATTGGGAAAAAATATAATTTCAAAAGTTTTAGATTTTTAAAATGGTTAAATCTTTTAAATCTTATTATACTCATACTTAGTATTATAGTAGAAAGCCTATCCGAAATATAGATATAAATACAAGAATCGTTGTTTTAAAATAGATAGGATTCTTTAAAAATCATTTGAATAACCCGAACGCTTTTTAAAGTTAAATCTGAATGCGCTTGTTTTCATAAATATCTTAATGGCCAAGAAGATTTTAACATTAACGTAAAACACGTTTTTTAGTATATTTTTATAGTAAAATATTTAAAAGTTTGTTTAATGATTATAATATTTACACTTTTGAAATGAAACTTCTTTGCTGAGGGGGCGACTATTTTCGAGCGTTACGATAATTCCGATCGCGTGAGGGGAGTTCGAAGAGTACGTCAGCGATGACAGGAGGGGGATTGGGAGACGGCCAACAGGAGAAAAAATTGATGCGTAGCGTTGCCTATATAGCATCCACGTATGCGTTAGTGGGAACAACCGGAAGAGGAAGAGGAGATGGCATACTAATAATTCTAATAATTTAACTCTATTTATGGCTGTTAAGGAAAAAGTTTTACCACTATCGCGCGTGGACTTCACGCACGAACATTTTTTTTTTAGTTAAAATATATTAAGGAGCCCTTTAAATAAGGTTTTAGCAAAACGCTGAAAGAGTTTATGGTTTTATATACTAAAAGGGTAATGATTTGCATTGATCGTTTTGTTTTCCAATATTCTAAATATTTCAATATATATTTAAATTTTCTATTTGGTAAGTAAAACTCCGAATAAAACTTAACGATAAGGCAGAAGTATTTGTAATAACTTTAAGTTTAAATAAACACATATCTTAAATTTAACCTGACAATTTTACAATTTACAAGTATAAACATATAAAAATATAACGTTGTATGTTTACCTTAACAAGTGTAATAAAACATTCTCCAAAAGTTTATCAGATAATTTTTCTACGTTTTAAAGATGAAAGATGTTTTCAATGGCAAAGTTTTTGCAGCGAGATAAAAATCACGTTTTCATAAAATAATTAATTAATATGAAACACTTAAGGGTGAGTATTTCATAATCTCAGACTTCCTCAGCGGCTTCAAATCCATACAACATTGTTGGTCATTCCACCTTTTGGTAGTGCAGCTAATGGATCTTTTTGGATGGGTGTCAAACGAAACCTTTTTATCATTCCTCTGAGTCCCAAGTCATGTCGAAATGGAAGGAAATTAAAAGGCTGATAATTTGGTAAAGAACACTATAAAGAGCAAAAGTACATCCACCCTACAGTTTCGTTATGGGACTTAATTAAACCAATAGAAATGCACAAAAGTGGCACTTAATGGGTGGAGCTAGATGCAATTTATAAAATTTAAAAAAATTAAAAACAAAGCCAGTAAGCTTTTTGCTAGACTAGAACTGATTTTGGGCATGCCTTGGGTTAGTTTCAGTTGGTTGCGCCCCTGAAACAAGTGAAGCGAGCGGATGGCCATTCGTTTTCCCTCGCCTATCTAGCTCCCCATTAACAGCCCCTTATGTGGAATCCTATTGGTTTAATTAAGACCCATAACGTAAGTGTGGGGTGGATGTTCTCTTGCATATAAAGAACGGACTTTGGTTTCCTCTTCTAGCAATAAACAGAGAATTCAAAAATGAAGTTGAACATATTGTTGTTGAGCAACTGGTATGAGATTATGTATGAGGGCAGTACTAAACTACATAAACTGAGACCTCTATTTTCCTCTTGGTTAGGCACCCCTGCCTTCACTAGAAGAATGTGATATAGAAAAGACTAGCTATTGGCCACACATACATCACTCATGCATTTTTGTTCAGAGGTGAACCCCACACAATGTCCTTTCTGTCAAGACCTCCTTATAGTAAAACATTTAATCTCAGACTGGTGAAATCTAGCTATGAAAAGCTCACAACATTGTTTATCCGGCAACTTTACGTCCAATATCTCTCTCAACTCTTAGAAAATTAAAAATATCTTCAGTTTTATTAAGAGCATTGGTAGATCGCACATGATATAGTAAAATCCCATGTTCCATCAAATTTTAAACCTGTACTCACGTACACCGAAGTTTTAAAGTAATGCGAATAACGCCAAATGGCCTAAGCTCTTTTGCATGTTAATCTCCCAATGTTGTAGATTTAAACTGGGCTTTTCTATTTGTAGTCTTGTTCAGAGTGAACAGACTTGAAATTATCTCCAAGTAGAAGCTTTGGATCTTTTGTTTTTGTTTTTGAATAATTTTACTGTTTTTATTAATTTCTTCCAGTTACTTCAAATTATAGTGGGATAAATAAATACTCATCCTGAAAATTGCCTATTACTAAATATTGTATTTTAAAATTATGTTTTGATTCATCTAAAAACTATTTGTGTTTGTAAAACCTTCTTTCCAAGTCTACTCGTCTAACTTGTTATAGAGGTGTATTTAAATTTGAAATTTTAGCTGGATTCATTCTGAAACCAGGATCATTTTCATTAGGCAGAATTCTTGTAATTTTTGGCAACATTTTATTGGTATCCCGAAAATTTTGCGAAAATTTATTTCAACCAAAGCTCAGTACCTGAAAATTAATAATGTATTCTTATAGGCGATGTCATAAATTTAATACTTTTTACCGTTGCTGATCAACTTATTCATCAAAGGAAATTGCAATCTTATGGTTTGAACAATGCGACTGATTCCATAGATTATAGATTATAAGGTATAATTAATCATATTATATAATAATAATATAAGAACAACTGAAATTAATGGCAAGTGGTAAGAAGTAAGAAGTGATTTACCACATAGCACAGTTCTGATAAAATGTATTATTATTTGTTTCGTTTAGTTGCTTTCAATCTGTTAGATATCTCTTTGTAGAAATTTCATCGCTTAAAACACCTATATTTAAATTAAATTCTTTACCTAAATTTGTCAGCAGTGAACCATATATAAGGTGATTCAAAAACCATGTGATAAATTCATTTGCTGAAATTCGTTGAACAATTTTTTAAATATCTCGAAAATGATTGAAGATATAACACGGCATTTAGGCACAAGTTTGTATTGCATAAGAAGATGTATTTCACATATTATGATTATATTTTTTTTAGGTCTACACACACTGGTGCGATCACCGCCGCGATCACATCAACGCGATCACGGTGGCGTTTGAGTTCAGTATCGGTTTGATGGTATGATTGCTGCTGTTGCTTGCTTTCTATCTGTACTTTTTTTTTTAAGTGGATGAATATAATAATGAAGTACTTTTATTTGCTGCATTATGTGAAGACGGAAGTAGGTATGGGGGTACTTTAGCCAGACTTGCGCAGACGGCTACTGCGGCTACACCGCCATAAATTCCTAGCCATGACGTCACCGCCAATATTTAGGTCACTTGGGCCGTATCATTTAAAAATTTCGCGTAATACTTCCTGGCTCCTCTCTCTTAGCTGTCTGTTTGTCTAAAAAGCTGGCTTAGCTGTCTAAAAAGCTGCCCATAAAGCTGTCTGTCTAAACCTGTATCAGATTTCGAGAATTTATGGCGGCATTAATTTCATGGCGGGGAACCAGGAAAGATTACGCAAAACCTTTAAAATGATATGGCTCAAGTGGCATAAATCTTGGCGGTGACGTCATGGCCAGAAATTTATAGCGCGGTACGTCATACGGTGCCACGCCCTTAAATATGTCATAGCTTAAGTCGCTGAAATTAGCGGTGCTTTGCTGGTGGCTGCGCAGTAGCCGTCTGCGCAAGTCCAATTTCGCCCACAAACTTTATTTTTAATTCTATTATTTTTGTAGTCCGGATATGATAAATCATATAGAATTTTGTATTTTTAACAGCTTTTACTAGCGGTTCTGTTAACTCCATTTTTAAATTGCAATCACAAAAATATGCAAAATAACGGAAAATTCCTATCTATCGCGTCGTGATCCCGCGATCAAACTCGACAAGCTGATCGCCACCGCAGAATAGAACGCCGCCAAGCCGTGTGTTCTATAAAATATGATCGCGCCAGTGTGAAACGATTCATACAAGCGTCTGGGGATAGGGCCAAAATTTCGATTCGATTTTGCGCATGCGTAATATGACCGAAATATCGGAATTATCCATGTCTTTACGTTCTAGCGAAACTCCTTCAACGCCTCGGTGATGTAGTAGGCAGAGATTTTGCCTGTCATTTCTGCGTTGCGGGTCGATTCCCGTCAGTCGCGACAGATGTTTTGTTTAGTGTGTTTTTATTAATTTATTTTTTTTCTTAATTTTGGGTTAGTTTGGGTTAACCTTGGGTTAGTTTTGGTTAGTTCTTGTTGATTGCGCCCCCGCCCCGTAGCGATCGAGGCTAACGAAGGGCCATGCAAAACCATTATAATAACTATTATTCTTGTTACGCCATTACGCATGCACGGTATCGCATCGAAAATTTGGCCCTATCACTAGACGCTTGTCGATTCATACATAGGGTTCCTTCAGCAACGTTTGGCCGCGCCGCGCCAAGATCGTGATCGTGGACGTGGTCGCACCAGTGTATGTAGACCTTTTACCTCTACCAGTGGCGTGAATAGGACCAACAAAAAGCCTTTTTATTGGAAGAAAATGCTATGCGCCACTGTTTTATTCAGATATTTACAACCTTCGTCTGCTTTAGAAGTTAAAATTACACAAAAGAAGTCTCTTGTAATTTTTTTTACTAAAGTGAGCTGATTCTGAGAAAAATTACTTAAACTTAATGTACGCCTCTGATTCTTAGTATATAAAAATAAAAACCATTTAAAATGTTCACAAATATAATGTGTCATTTTTTGAGGGAATTTACGCCGACAAGGTTCTGAGAGAGTATGTCCAAAACGGCTGTTGAATATATTGTTTAAAAAAAAATTTAACACTTTTTATCTAAAAAATGCCATCTTGGACATACACTTATAGAACCTTTCGATGCGATTTTGCTCAGAGGATGATTACGACAAACAAAAGGACGACAGGTGCGTACAGTGTAGAGTGAAATATTTTTTGATTTTTTTCTTAGATTCGGCTCACTCTAGCAACAGGAGAGAATACTTTCTTTCGTGTTAGATTTCTAAAGCAGAAGAAGTAAAAAATTAAAAAACAGAGGCGTATAACATTTTCTATAAAAATGTCACGCCACTGGTGGCAGGTGTTAATTGATGGAGGTAAATTAATTTATTTTGGTGTTTATTTCATTCTGTATTGAAGCTTCCGACATTAAAAGAAGGAGCATTATCAATTCACACAATTTGACAAATTTATATTTGAAATAAATAGGCTATATTCTTTGAAATGGAAAAGATCAATTTACAATACTCTATAAAAATAACTTAGAAGCATAGAGACTACAGCTAAATACAAACCATAGTAAATAAAACGCATACCATCTGGTAGAAATATTGGATATAAAACAGATATGTTCCACATGATTCGTTTTTTATGAAAATATACAGCCAATAAGATTCCTCCAAAGTTCATGCTGACAAATAAGTTTGAGGTTTCGATGAAATTCATATAAGGTTGAGGATACCCTAATTTGCCAATACACACAGTCAATCAGAATCAAAACGTTTGTTTACTATTTTAGAATGTCTAATATTTCACTTCACGCATGGCCCTTCGCTCGCTACGGGGATGTAACCGACAAAGACTAACCAAAAATAACCCAAGAGATGCCCAAAATAAAGAAAAAATCTTTTTACAAACATAACCTTAAATTTTAAAAAACACCGATGGAAATCGAACTCGGGCCGCCCGCCGCGCCGCGCCATATCACAGCACCACTGCACCAACAGACCACCATTGCACCATAAAGACATGGGTAAACTAGCATTTCAAATTTGCGACACGCCTTCAACGATACCGGCGCATTCTAATTGGCTTGTGCGTTGGCAAATTAGGGTATTCTTATTAGATTGTTCATTTTACACCTTCTCATTCTTAAAGATTCGATTAATTTAATACACTCTAACGTTGACTACTTACCTGGGAAAATTAAGAGCAATGAATACGGAGGAAATAATTAGTAGCATTTTGGTTATGTTTTGCTGAACTAGAAGATTTGTTGTGCTTGCGTTTTTATTACCTAAAACAGAAAAATTGGATATTGCAAATTTTGTTGATACTTGATGAACGGTCAGAAATACATACGGCTCTTAGATATGGCCTGATAAGAATTACTACGATGCTAAAAACACATAATACTAAAAATTTTAATTTAAATTAATAATATTTTGCCGGCATGCATTTTTGCGTTATCTTTAAAATAATTTAACTTAGCAGTTCGGTTTTTGAATGGAACGGGAATCTGTTTATTCAAGTTCTAAAGAAACATAAATCGCTTTAATTAAATACTATTGATATTTAATCTCTCGTTCATATGAATTTAGCTATACATTCCGCATGAAAATATTTGCAATTTGAGTGCAAAAGTTTTTCTCAACAGATACCAATAATGCTATCTTTGAACTAATTTAAATCTGAATTATTAAGCTGCGCTGGTTTTGGCATTGAGCTACAGAATGGTCATACATGTTTAGACTTGAACTAATATCATAAACAATCAAATAAACAAGTTTTATGTTTTCAATAACCCGTGTCCTTTTCAGAACTAGTTTTACGTTTTAATTCACTTAGAAATTGAAACAACTCCTTTAAAAATAAAGGAAAATTTATTAAATTCTGTCGTATCTACAGGTGACTCGATGCGTGTTGAAAATATCCTCCATTCGTTGTTTGGCACTCTGCATGGCGATAATAAAACCTGTCCACGGTATTCTGAATGACTTCAGCTGATAAATTATGTGTCTCCACCATAACTTTAGTATTTAAATCCTCAATATTATCCGATGTATTCTGGTAAACTATTTCTTTCAAATATCCCCAAAGAAAATAATCCAGGGGTGTCAAGTTAGGGGATCTTGAGGGCCGTTCAACTGTACCCCGTATAGCCGTGTACCAATCCACCGATTTGAAAACATTTGATCTAAGTTTCTTCGAAGATTAATAACATTATGTGGGGAGGCGCCATGCGCCATCTTGTTGGAACCAATTTTTCTTTATTCTGTATATCTGGATCTATTTCACTAGGGAAAATCACGTCTAGAGAAGGTATAAGCTATGTTGGGGTTTGGAACCTTCGGCAACATGCACTAAAACTGAGCTTTATCCACAATACCAAAACA
>JAEQML010082071.1:0-10959 GCA_016904865.1 Pissodes strobi
GTCGAAGCGTAATATCGCCGCATACAAGCCACCAATTTATTATGACCGAATATTCGATGCCCTATAAAACTCGCACTATGTACGACTGCAATATCGGTATGGTGCGAGGTTTCACGCCATAGCCTTTGCTATTTATACTATATTCTATTGGCAAAAAAGAATACTACTACACAAGTACATTAATAACATTCTTTTATATATTGATTCATTAATTATACAACAATAATAATAAACAACAACAGTAACGTATACCATCGTACGGTGATAAGAAGTTACAAATTACGGCTTTGGTGGCCATGGGAGGTTCGATGGTTTTGGCGGCAACGGAGTTTTTGTTGTCATTGGCGGTCTAGGTCTTGGTGTTGGTGGCGTCGTCGGAGGGCGTGGGTAGGGTGTAGGGCGCGCCTGTATCGGTCGCGGCGACATTCTCTACCGCACCCACTGACACGTGATAAAAGCTGAGCAGGGCACTAAACAGCACTACGGCGGTGATATGTAACTGCATTTAAATTTTTTGCCTTAATTTATTTTCGTCCCTGCATTTATATTATGTCTCCATTGATAACCTTTCTGTTGCACAAATGGAGATAGGTACATACATGTAGGTATGTAGAAATGAAGAAAAGTGAATTTTTATTTTGGGAAAATACGTTTTTGTCGCACTACAAACATGGCGTCACTGGCGAGCGAAAAGGATAAGAAACAAACGAACAAGAACCGGAAAGAAACAAGACGTGTCGAGAATCAATACCTACAAAACACAACCACAAACATTATCACAGACGTCTGAATCTCAAAAATCAAAAAACAAAAAACGATGGAAAACACGAGAGGCGATACAAACGAAAAGGTACAGTGCCTGATAGAGTTTCTCACGGATTTGGGCAAAATATTACAGGTCGAGCATGAAAAACGTCGACGCGAATATTCTGCTCTGTTACAAGTTGTAGAGTATGCCGCAATCGCGGAAAAGTGACGTATACGTCCAAAACAACAAACAGTGCATGATCTTGATGAGTTTTTACAACTGCAAGGTGAACCTCCTCTACAGCTCGTGTCGTTGCATGGTCACGATGACAAGGCTGCATCTCAGGAAAACGGCATTACCGAGACTGTAACAAACAAACAAGAGCAAGAGCCTACAGAGTCAGAATTTCTGGCCGCTATTTCATCGGCTGTATCAAAATTACGCGGGAGCGCAACGACTGACACATCACTGCAAAAACTAGAAACCACCCTTCTCGCATTGATCGATTCCATCAGAGTTGACCAACAACCACACTTGCACTCGTTGGTTCGCCAATCCAAAAAAGCCATAGATTCCTATCAGAAAGACGCATGGATTACACGACAACTCGATGTCATTTACGATATTCTTTGTGAAAAAATGCGCAACGTCATTATTGACATGGGCTCGACAATGACGATGGCGACACAGCAGCGTGCGGCCCACAAAAGTGAAAAACTTGACGCCGCCGCCGCGACAGATGCTGCTTTTGCACCAAATAGTACACCTATCTGAGTTACCCTTTTTGCGCCCAGTGCTTCCGTTTGGGCCGTTGGTTTTCGCCACTGGGTTACGCGTTGAAGTACCTACCTACCTCAATTAGGTCGCGTTCTAAAAACGCTGCCATGCCAATGCCGTGTGCAAGGAGAGGAAACAAAAACAACAAAATCTCATTCAAAATGTCTTATTGCAGCAATTAATTACATATAGAGTATGTAGGTATTCATGAACGACGCACGCACCACAGTTCATATTTGCCGTCGGCGTTACGTTTACAGTCTATCGTCCCGAGCTTGCAGTGGTACAGTATGGCGTCATCGACGCATCGGGTTTTCGACGTGTAGAGGCCCACAAACTGTGTGTGGAGAAAGTAGAGTGTCGCATTCGTATCGGAAATCAGGGCGCTGCTGTCAGTGTTGTTGCTCGTAGGAGCGGCAACTGAAACGTCAAAACGAAACATCAAAAAAAAACTCCAAAACTCTCTCGATGTACTATTACTTACCGGCGGCGGCGCCGGCGGCGTCCTGGGTTGCGACTCCAACAAGCAGCAGCAGCGCGAGGCAGCCGGCGGTGGACAATGATAGGCGAGAGACGGCAGCGGCGGCGGTCAACATGGCAGGTAGGACTTCAATAAACGACTGAATGGTTTTCGCGAATTGTGTTTTCGCGATGCATGCTTCGCGCGGCCACAATTGTCGCGCGGCCAAGGTTCCGGCAAAGGTTATCGCCGATGGCGTCGTATTTTGCCCAAAAAGATACGAGCGTAAGAAATAATGTTGTCGCAATTACTTTGTTTTTGTTGTTCATTCTGCCCGATGTCCTAGTACCAAGACGAAACGTAGTAGTCGTGGTTGTAGAAAAAATCGCATAGTAAATTTTTTTTCTCAAATTTTTTTGTTGTCCATTCTGCCCTAGTACCACGACGAAACGTAGTAGTCGTGGTTGTAGAAAAATTCGTCATAGCCATCACCGGAGCTACGTCGTTTTATGCGCACCGTTTCGTCATATGCCACATCGGACGCGCACGAATGCACTTTGTAATGGCAAACAACAAACTCGCGAGGATCATAATGTTCGCGCACTTGCTTGACCAAATCGTCCGATATGGGCGCGTCAAGGAACAAAATCAGTACGTCGAGATTTTGCATCAAGTGATTGATTGTCGCAAGGTCCAAACTGCGTCGCTTGCCGGCCACACGAAGAAACTTCAACGACGAAGGCCACGCGATATCGCGCAAAGGCACCTGACACGTGTGCGTGTCGTCAAAGGTCACACAAAGAGCTTCGAGGCGCGCGGCCCGTTCGACAAACGTCTTGAGTAGCGCGCAGCGTTCAAGACTCGTGGATTTGCCGCCGTGATTGGCATTCAGCATTCGTTCCTGCAAAGTACCGAAACGTTTCAGGCGCGGAGCCAAAGCCATGGCAAGAAACACAAAATTGGATTGATGATTGTCGGCGTTTTGGGCCATTTGTATATACAAATTCTCCAAGTTTGCGGCGTCCAACAGGAACGTATAGTCGGGATGTGTCTCGTGCAAAAGGCCGAGCGAGCGTACTAAAGGCGGCAACGAGTTCCGCGGAAAGTCTTCTTGTTCGATGTACTCGTCCATGGAGTCGTAAAGAAAAAATCCTCGCAGCGACGGAAGATTTTGCTTCAAGACATTTGAATCGCTCGGGGGCAGCCCGTGATAGAGCAACAACCGTAAATTGGGCAACATTAGATTTTCGTACGGGAGCACTGCACCGCGACTATTGCTCGTGTCGAGTGCTTCGAGAAAAGGCCAATCAAGTACGTCACCGAGGAGCCCAATATGATCGCTATACAACTGTATGTACTTTGCATTAGTTAGGGTACCGATGTGATCCAAGGCATCGACCACCATGTAATTACTATTATAACCCCTAAAATGATACCCTTCACCAAAATATAATAACTTCAAAAAACATTCCTCGTTGAGATCCATGCCGTTGTGCATTATTCTTGCGGTCCTTTCAAATGTTGCGCTTCGTAGCGTTGAGTGCGTTTGTTGCAGACGTATTTCACGTGCAGCTTACCCTGCTTCGTGGTCTTCACAGTTTGCGTTCTCGTGTCAAATTCCCGATACGTCACCGGGGGCGTGGTGCAGCCCATCTGAGCGGCCGGTTTGCAGGGGGGGCAGCTCGCATGATTCAGATACAGTTGTTGCTCGGCCCAGGAGACGCAGTTCGTGCGACTGAAGTGCAGAGCCGCGTGAGATTCGGCGCCAACAACAGAAGTGATTGTTGCGGGGACGGTTTTTCGCTTCGTTTCGCGATACACTGCCGTTACGTCCGTGGCGCTAGTCGTTGCGTCACCAAGATGTTTTCGCAAAAACAACGGCTCGGCAATGTGTTGGACGGGAAAGCGCAATTTGGCGCAGTGGGCACACACATCGGAATTCTTCATTCGTGCAGACGGACAATGACAGTGCGGGCATTTTGCTCGTTGTACGTCACACACGCACCCATTTTCGTCCTCCAAACAGCGAGCACACTTTCGCTGATGGTGCTGACTGGATGAGATCACTTTGGCTATTCCGTAGCCTGCAGCAGCGCCAGCAAGTACAGCAGCGGCCCCGCCCCACAATGACAACGATGAGGCACTACCACATTCACACCGCGACCGATTGCAACGGCGACACTTCATCGACATTTCTGAAACGGTACTGCGCGAGGGCCCAGGTCGACAGAGATTTTACCTGCGGTGTTCTTGTAGCGGTGAGGAGAAACGGCAGCGGAAGGAAAACCCGTTTTTGTAGCGCGTTCACGTGTTGTCTTCGCTGCTCCCTCCTCACGGTAAAATCCAACCAGGTCGCCCATCGATACCGGTTTTACCTGTTTTTGTTTTTTTCAACGGCGAGGAGAAATCGACAGCGGGGTTTAGCAAAAAAAAGTTTGTGCCCATTGACGATCGCCACGGCTTGCTGGGTGTTGAAGTTGCAACCTAACGACCTGCCTATTTCTTTTTTTTCGCAGAAAACCATGCAACTTGGATGGTGGGGAAGCCGTTTTTTTTGTAAATCATGATTGAATAATAATAACAAACGTACAAAAAACTGTGTGTTACTATTCCACCTATCCTTCTTCCACACTCTAATAATTCTTTCCTGACTCTATTGCGAACTGCCTCTACTCGTCGCCGCCGCCCGCCAGCCAGGGCAACGCAGAGAAATATACAGTGTGAATGCGTACGTCAATAGGGAACACTTGGGGTTAACGTTCATTCAGCGAAAAACAATAAGCTTTGCGGAAAATGAGCGCTACTAGAACAGAGGCTCTTCAACGAGCAATTCACAATCTACGTAATATATTACAGTATGAAAAAGAATCAATTACTCGGTTGATGGATGGCACGGTTCTAGGGGGTACTATGTATAGTTGGGCGGATTTAGAAGAATACACTCATGGGATTGCACTATGTGACCAGTACCTCAGTGATGCAATTCAACTTGAAGAGTATATCGTTCTCATGTTAGAATGCGGGTGGCATGAACAACTCAAACAGAAAATTTCCGCGTATATAGACAAGAAGTTGCACCAAAAATACATTGGTAACGATGAAGTCGGTTAGTGTTCGCTGCCGCGGTTTTGATAAACGAGAATTGAAAGCTTGGACTGAAAACGAAAAAAAAATTCACGGCGAGGGCGCCACCTCGTGGGTCTCTCTCGTTCATCGCACGTAGGCCATTTTTTCATTGCCGCCGGTAACCGAGAAGCGAAACGAGCTCTGGCACGTTCGCCTTCATCGCATTGGTGGAGACAATGTGGCTTTGCTAGTCCCTTGGGTTACCAAGCGACACTAGAGAGAACGGCAATGTGGCCACAACTCGCACTATAGACACAGCGCATTTAGACATAGTGCGTGATTCGCGCACAGCAACGCACGCTATGAGAAAGCGGCTCTTGCCGATAGGGCGAGTTATGGTGGCATCGATCTCACTGATATCAGACAAAAGGCCGCGGGCTTTGAAAAAAAAACTTCATGACGCTCGATTCAATACGTGCATATTCATGAGAGGAAAAAATTTTTATTGCGCTTCAAATTTTTCACGTACATACATACATCAGCAAAAATTACATAGATCGAAAAACATTTCTCGTGCCCCAACGAACACAGTCGGGTGTTGGCCGGCCGCCGCGCTACCAACATATTATGAACACTGCCTCGTTCACTGGGACATCGGAAATGCGTTATTTGCGAGAGACATAAACTTGCAGAGGTTGGTAGACTTTGCGAGAGATAGATAGCCAACGTCTCGTAATATGTAGATGTTTTATTGTTGTCCTAATGCAAGTCGTGCCCTGTATGCTGAAGCATAGTTAGTAGGCATGTAAGGTCTATAAGGTGGCGGGCTTGATGTTGGCGCGCGGCGTGGAAGGTACGCGGCATCGCTAGAGTCTTCGACGTCCGAAAGAAGTGGCTGTTTCTCCGTGTCGTTGTGCGCCGCCGAGACATCCGCGTCCGCGGCGACGTTCGGAGCTTTGGCGTATAAGTAGAACAGCAGCCAGAGAATGCAGGCGAACCCGACGATGGGAACGGCAATTTTCAGCACGGACAAAATGCTGCCCGACGCTGCACTGGCACCTTCTTGTAGATTATTAAAGGCCGCCGACAAATGATCGGCTTCGCGACCCGCCATGTCCACCATTGCACCTATAAAACCATATTCAACACATTTATATTCAATATTGGTGCTGTGTAGGGAATTATTGAGCGCGTCGTCGCAGTTTTTGCAAATCGTATTCTCGTCGTTCATTTCGCTTTCGGTGCATTTTGTGGTAATCAATGATTCGGGCAAAACTGTGTCATTGCAAAATTTGACCCCGGAGTCGTGTGTCTTGTGACATGTGGCTTGAAAGACAAGACAAGAGGTCAAATTGCCGTCCTGGTCGGTGCTGTAACGCGTACAACCGTTAATTTTGTCCCGATATCTTTTAACTAGACCTGCCAACGTTATACCTCCCCCGACGAAGACCACTGTGGCGGTAAGGCCGATTTTCGGCCTGGCCTTCCATACATAGCTAGCTACCCGCTGAAAAGGCGAATTGGCGGGCGCCGTTTTTAATAATTCGGTGAATTCTTTCTCCGAATGGACATCGGCGGAGCGGCCGAGTGATTTCACAAGCCGATCGGTTAAATCCTCGCATTTATATAAATGAAAACGGACACAGCGGCGCGCATGCAACACGAATAATCGGTTGAGCGCGTCGTCTATTTTAATCTTGCGTCCCATCGCTTCGAAAGCTTCGCGGAATTTGCCTATGCGAAAATCCTGAAAAAATCTGAGAGCCGATGTATTTCCAATGTGCACCCGTCCCTCGCGCAGCGAGTACAAGCGTATATCTCCAAACATTTGGCGCATATGCTCGGGCATATCGTGCATGGCCGCGGTTAATTCCCGTGCAATTTTTTTCGGTTTGAAATGTGCCGCAGACTCGATGACTTCTCGCCCCAAGCGGGCCAACGCGACCAAAAACGTCATTTTCGGCTGTTTCTGGCCTAGTACATACAGCTGTTTGTGTTTGCTATATTGACGATACGACTGACATTACTATATACTTTTGCACATATTTTGTCTTACTTTTTGCAAACAAAAAAAACCACTCCTGCCACACTAAATTCAAGTTTTTCCGTAGAAAAGGGTAAGGGTAAAGAATCAACACATATACATCTACACACACACATACATTCACACGACCGTTATCTGTACACGCATATATTTTGCACGCGCACATTTAGTAATAGATAAAATTTTTATAGCACATTCATAATAGACAGCAATTTCGAGTCTACAGAGCACATTAATCCATAATATTTTTGGCATACATGAAAAAGCCACAACATTTGAAAAAAAAATCAATTTTTTACATTTGAAAAACCCTAATCTAAAAATGGAAAATACAATCATAGGTAATGGAACAGCAGGAATACGAGAAACAAGCTGCTGTATAGCCGAAAACTTTTCATTTTGACGGCTTTGGGTAATACTCTGTTGTTTTATTGTTATGACTAAGTTCAATTTTATAGGGATTGCCGTTTGTGCCGTAGATCTTGGCGTTCATAGTACTGCTCATGCGTTGACTGGTGTTTCTGTATCCTTCGCTGCCATGTGACCACATAATAGAAGTGTAGTCTTTAGTGCGATTTTGCATCATGGCCGCCATGAACGCTCCATGATGATCTTTTTGGTCTGTACCTACTCCCATATGGCTAGGCAATCGGGAGTTCGAGCTACTGCTAGAGCCGGCGGCGTTGGTACCTCGACCGTTGGTTGGTGGGGTGGGAGCCATCTTCTGTAAAGAAAAAAAATAGTTTTCACATGAAAAAAGCAATGGTTGGAATGTGTTTTTCGTGCCAAAAACAAACAACGCTAATTCGGGTCAATATCGGCCGTATTTACAGAAAAAAATCCCAAAAATACTTTCACAAAAAATGTGAGAATCTTCGCTCAACAAACCAAAAGTCACGATAATATTTATACAGATCTACAGGACACAGAAAAAACGCGTATCATACACATAGTAGTTAACAGACACTTACGGAATGAATGCAAATGGCGGCTACACAGTTTCGATCAAGGTCCAAGGATGAGCGAACGGAACGGGGCGGCGCGGCGCGGCGGCGTCACAGCAAACAAAGCAACGGAAAATTCTTCAAGATTCAACGAGACGGCTTGGCACTGCAGCAGTGTTACTGTCACGAAGGCGAAGAGACGACTATTGCTAGGGCCTATCTATGGTTGTTTCTCATTGTGCTAGTGCACTAATGCACTCTTGCACTGTCGTGGTCCTTGTTAATGTGAGTTAGTGAATTTGTTGAGTTGATCCTGTGATGTTCTGGGATTCGAAGAGCCGTGGTGGAGGAACGCTGAACGCCTTGGAGCCGTTAGTGTAGGAACGAGTGTAACATGTTTTTGATTTTTGAGATTTGAGCAGACGAGAGAATTGCTGTAGACACCTAGGCGAGGCTGACCAATTTGGATTATGCAGATTTCTCCGCAAGTCCAAATTGGCCACCCCAGGAAGGAAATGCACGTGATACGCAGGGAGTTACCCCCTGACCCTACTTCTACGCATGGAGCCCATACGGCGAGCTACCCCGTGCAAATCCTTAACTCCTGTACACCCCCGTTTTTAGGCGGGAACCCGGCCTAGGGCATCAGCGATGCTCTCATCCCCAGCTGTTTTTGATCATTCTTGTTTATTAGTGATTTTTGAAATTAAAATTTTTGAAAATTTTGAGATTTTGAAAAATTTTTAATGAAATTTGAGTTTTGGAATTTTTGAGTGAGATTTTTGATTTAGGAAAATGAACGAACCTTTGAGAAATTTTGAAAAATTTTAAAAATTTTGAAATTTTGAGTATTGAATTTTTGAAAATTTTGAAGAAAGAATGATTTTGATATTATTTTTTTGGGTTTTTTGATTTTTTATTTGTGTTCGTGTTGTGTGCATGAGTGTTTTTTACGAATGCGAGTTTGCTAGTTAGCCACTGAAATTGGCAAATAATTTCAGTGTTGGGTTGTTGTTAATTAGTTCTGTTATTCTATTAATTTTTGCTGCTATGTCCTGTTCAGACATTGTTAAGAGAGTAATTAAATCGTTTGATTGCTGCGTCGCATTCGTGTTTGTGTTATTTGTAGTGTTTAAAGTTGTGTTTTTTGGTATAGTGTTGATTGGTTTGGTTTCTTGCTGTGGGTGTGTGATTTGAGCGTATGTGATGTTATTGTTTACTGGTCTTGTTTGTGTTAGTGGTTTTTTGAAATTTGGGTTTTTAGTGCAGAGTGAATAGTTTGCCGGGTGCTCCCCTCCGCAATTACAGCACTTTGCTGGAGTTTCAGTAGATTTAGTGCATTCCTTGTAAAAATGGGGGCCTGCGCACCTATGACACACAGGCTTGGCAAAGCAGTTTGAGATTGTATGTCCAAACTGCTGACAATTATGGCATTGTGAATGTGTTCTGTTTAGGCTTCCTCTCTGAAGCTCGATAGTTACTGGCAAGAAGTTAATTCTTTCCTCTTCAAGGATTTTGATATCCGATTGAGGGAGGAGCACTTTCACGAAATCAGTAAGAAACTGACGTCTCTTACCAGTCCTGAGCCAGTACAGCTCCCTGGGGTGGTAGCCCCTACTTTCGATGTCGGTTTTGATATCGGTTAATGACATTTTGTTATCAAGTCCCTTAATTATGATGTTTAACATTCTATCTTCGGGAAGAAAATAAGAATGGAAAGGGTACTTTTTGGATTTGAGGTACTTAGAAATGCTTCTATGATCATTGGGAGAGTTGGGGGTGATTTGGATTCCCAGTTTTGATTTTTTCATTTTTGAAAAATTGTATTGGAGAATTGTCAGATCTTGATAAATCTTTGTCCAATGTTCTGGGCACCTGATGATTATCGGTACCACATCTGGATTTTTTGTGGGTGAAGTTTGGGCAGGGATGTCTTGGGTTTTTGTTGCTGATTTCTCAGCTTGAGTTTGAGCCGAAGGGGTGGCCTCGTCTTGCTTCTTGTTTGAAGCGGCTAGGGGTTTAAAAATTATTGTAGGAATGGGTACTTGAGGTACTGGGTTCCTCTTTGATTTCTTCAGAGGAGGGAACTCCTCTGGGGATGGTTTTCTGGCTGATTTTGTGGAGTCAGAAGAGACTTCCATCTCTTCTTCCTCTTGTGCTGAGTTTGCGGGGTGAGCCACGGTTGATTTTGTGTTTGTGTTTTGTTTATTGAAATGGATTCTTACTTCTTCTTGAAATGCTTTATTTTCATTATGTAATTCAGTGATCATTTTGCTCTGACCACTGACTTGATTTACTAGATGTTGATTTTGTGTTCTTAAATCTGTGATTAGTTCGTTACATTTAGATAGATCTGCTTTAAGAGTTTGAATAGTTTTGCGCAGCTCTCGGTTTTCAACCTCAAGCTGCTCAATTTTAGTAGAATCCATTTCAATAGACTGTGATATGAGTTGTGAATTGGATATGTGTGCGTGTTGTTTTTTACTCACTGTTTTTGACTGTGGTGTTGTTTTGGTCGCCTTTTTCGACGTCGGTTTATAAGCCGACGGGATTTCGGAGCAGTCTTCCCTGCTGCCTGTAGCCTCTTGTGTATCCATGTAGTTGTTGGGTTCTGTTGAATCTTCTTCCAAAGTGGCGAGATACATGCACTCAAGGTACGATCGTGCCGCCACTTTGTTGTTGTGTTAACGTCAAACGAATTATATATACGAAGGCATGCCAACGTTAAACGATTTTTGTATAGCATGCACTACACTGAAAAGTATAGTGCTGCCGGTTTTGTCGTTAGCTTGTTGTTTTTCACTACACTTTTGGGCTTTTTCGGAGAGCGGTTTGAGACGCGTGTTGCTTGCGCGACCGAAGCAACAGAACTATATTGCTAGGGCCTTTGTGAGGCCTGGTTTTATTCGGTTGCCGAACC